>CM065176.1:25404523-25486756 GCA_033026295.1 Channa striata | reverse complement strand
AATACCAATCCTACAGTTGTTGGTTTGATCCCCGGCTCGTCTGGTCACGTGTTGAAGTGTCATTAAGCAAGACATTGATACCCCACTTAGCTGCTATGTAAGTGCATGAGCAATATTTGCCATTTTCTTAGTTGGGGGACATGTTCCTGACCACCTGTGGCAATTATGTACTTGATTCAGACCCAGTTCACAAGTTTTGGAGCTGATGAAGACTAACATGAAATGTTCCCTAAAAAGGTTCTTCATTGCTAAAAGATTATGAAGGTTAGAACCAAGATATGACTCCTCATCTCAGGAGATTCAGAAAAGGACAAAGTTCAGTTTAAAATTCTTACCTTCCATCGGCAGGTTTAAAGTTAATAATTTGAACCTTAGACCTGTCACTCTTCATGGAGACACAGCTGGGTTCAGCAGAGTCTGGTCTCTGCTTCTTCATCCTGATCCAAGCAAACCGGAGACAAATGAAAAGTGGTTTGAAGTTGAAACCAGATGAATTGTGATCAGACTGTCAGCAGCTGAAATGTTGAAGCAGATAGAAACTCAGTAAGAAGACAGTGGATGAGGAACGTTCTCCTGTTCATCAACATGGAATGTGATGAAAGATCCTGTCTCATCTTAGTTGTTAGTGGACTAATCAGTGGTTGGCTCTTTGTGAACTAAGACAGTTAGTGGTTCAGGATTAGTTCTTCTAAGCTGTTACTGAGGAGCTGAGAGGCAGATGTGACAGTGAGTGTGAATAATGATGGTGGACGGATTTGATGTGGACAGTTAGAGATCCTCATCTCACCTCTGGTCTTTGGTCTGTCTTTCATGTCCCCCACACAGAGTGGTTTTAGAGGGAGGGACTCCGTCCTCTGTGTCCTCACACTGATTCATAGCAGAGTCCAAACCTGCTGGGAGACACGAGCTCAGTCTTTCCAGCAACAACACTGACAATGTTTCCTTGAAGCTGCTCAGCTGCTGAATTCACATCCAGTCACAGAGACTTTGGAGCTTCAGCTGGAAACACAGAGAAGATCAGAGACAAATGAACAACATCAGGTTTTATTCAACATCCTTCACTCACTCATCATGTAGCAGATCTACTGGATGATAAAGAGCTGGAATCTGACTGTGAACTAGAAGTTAAATCCACAAATCAATGTGTAACAAAGGAAACAAAGGAGGCAGCAGGAAATAAAACCAACGATCAAACAGATCAAACAGAGCTGACGTCTGATTGGAAGCTCACACTCACAATTATTCATTATTCACACACAAGTATTTTGGTGATTTGCAGCTGAAACTGACTTTATTTGACATGTTTAAACATTATCTACATGACCTGATGTGACGTGTTCCAAACAGCTAAAATGAGAAAGTCTTTGTCTAATCTAGAGTTAGAAAGACTCATTCAGGCTTTTGTCTCCTGTAGGACCAACTATTGTCAAACCCTCCTGACTGACCATCACACATTTACAGCTCAGTGAAAACACGGATTTTACACATGTTCAAATCCAAAATCCACCTCTAGTCCATCCTGAGACATTATCAGGATCCCAGCAGGTAACTACACGTGTGTGTCACCACCTGGTTCAGAGGACGGACAAACAGAAGAGGACAACACATGACATGGACCTGAAATATTTCACATGTTAGTGTGTAACATCAGTGGTGCAGTGAGTGTGTGGATGGGAGCAAAATGAGAAAATGGCTGAATCCAGGAGCGTCTCCAGCTGGAGGACGTGTCAGAAGCTGCTCTGTGTTGCCCTGGTGACGATCACTGTCTCTCCTCTGTCCTGGTCTCCCTCTGTCTGTGCAGCCTAATCAGCACCTTTTGCCTCCCCTTTACAGGTGCTGCTCATATACTGAGGGACTGAGGAGACCGAGAACTAGAGTCTCAGACCGGAGCAAGTAGCTGGGGAATATACCGGTGCTGCTCATAGAACCAGAACGTCTTCAAAAAGTTGATGTATTTCACTAATTCAAGAAGTGAAACTTGTAGAATGTAAACATTCATTCCACACAGACTGAGATATTTCAAGTGTTTATGTCTTAAGTTTCATGATTATAACTGACAACTAATGAAAACCCTAAATTCAGTATCTCAGAACATAAGAATATAACTTAAGACAAACTCAAAGAAAGGATCTTTAGAAATCTTGGCCAACTGAAAAGTTTGAACATGAAAAGTATGAACATGTACAGCACTCAATACTGAGTTGGACTCCATTAGTCTGTGGAACTGCTCAGGTGTTAGGAGAGTCCGGGTTGCTCTGATAGTGGCCTTCAGCTCTTCTGCATTGTTGGGTCTGACATATCTTATCCTCCTCTTCACAGTCCCCATAGATTTTCTATGAGGCTTAAGGTCAGGCCAGTTTGCTGCCAATGAAGAACAGGGATACCATGGTCCCCAAAAGATTTGGCTCTGTGTGCAGGTGCCAAGTCCTGTTGGAAAATGAAATCTGCATCTCCATGAAGTTGGTCAGCAGCAGGAAGCAGGACGTGCTCTAACACGTCCTGGTATACAGCTACATTGACCTTGGACCTCAGAAAACACAGTGGAGCAACACCAGCAGATGACATGGCACCAAAAACCATCACGGACTGTGGAAACTTTACACTGGACCTCAGGCAACATGGATTCTGTGCCTCTCCTCTCTTCCTCCAGACTCTGGGACCCTGAATTCCAAAGGAAATGCAACATTGACTTTCATCCGAGAACATAACTTTGGACCATTCAGCAGCAGTCCAGTCCTTTCTGTCTTTAGCCCAGATGAGACGCTTCTGACATCTTCTGTTGTTCAAGAGTGACGACAGCTTAAACCCACGTCTTGCATACTTCTGGGCATAGTGGTTCTGGAAACACGGACTCCAGCTACAGTCGCCTCTTTGTTCTCCCCCACATTTTTGAACGGGTTTGGTTTCACAGTTTTTTTCCAGGGTGCGATTATCCCTTGTGCTTTTACACATTTTTCTCCCACATCATTTCCTTCCCTTCGCTTCTCTCTCTCTTTGGACACAGAGCTCTGTGAACAGCCAGCCTCTTTTGCTATGACCTTTGGTGTCTTGCCCTCCTTGTGTCAGTGTTCGTCTTTTGGACAAGTGTCAAATCAGCAGTCGTCCCCATGACTGTGTAGCCTACAGAACTAGACTGAGAGACCATTTAAAGGCCTTTGCAGATGTTTTGAGTTAATCAGCTGATTAGAGTGTGGAACAATCCTTTCTTTGTGTTGGTCGTAAGTAACAATCTAATTGTAGCATCCAGAACCACAATCCAAGACACTAAATAAATCACTAACGCTCAAACATAAACTCACAGTATTTATTTTTATTACATCAAATACAAATTATTAAAATCCTTGTCACAATCGTATGCAGTCAATCATACACTCTTCAATAATCCTCCGGTCAAATGACAAATACGCACACGTGAGGATTAGACAAACCACCGCACACTTTGTTAGACACAGCATCCACTCCACTTGTGAACACAACCAAGAAGTTATATGTTAGTCACGGGGGAGAATTGAGACAGTTGATTCCCGTGACGGGTTATGAGAGGGAAGTGACAAACAACACAAAACAAACAAACAAACAAACAAACAAACAAAAAAAAAAAAAAAAAAAAAAAAAAGGAAAAGACAGTTAGTCCGCCCTTACAAGACAAGCTCCCAGATCTTTTTGTCTACAGGACATGCAAGGCCTGGCGGACCAACTTAATGCTAAACAAACCTAACACGAGGACAACAGGAAGCAGTGCTGCAACTGCTCCAGCAACCACTGCAACACAAATAAAAACATCCGATTTTTACACTAAAAGATCAAATATTTATCTTAATCTTATTACTTAAAAAAATCATGTATCCCTAATAAAACAAAGCCTGTACCTGCTACAGTCTTCCTCATACACAGGAGACTCACAACTTCAGTACGTGCCCCTTAAAATGCTGTGTGGCCACACTGCAGTATCAAGGAAAACAATTAAAAATGCATTAATGCAATCAAAAACATCTTCAGTTGAATTCCTTACCAAGCACCTTGGTTTCACTTGGTTCAGCACAAGGCCAGCGTTCCCTCCAGCCTCCTGTCCAAAGTACCACCTCCCCAAAACACACCTGACTCCTTTATCTGCTCTCCCTCCAACCAACGAGCAGGAAGCAGGGAGATCAACAGGTGGCACCGATTACATAATGTTCTGAGATACTGAATTTGTGGTTTTCATTATTGTCAGTTATGATCATCAAACTTTAAAGACATAAACCTTGAAATCTCTCAGTCTGTGTGGAATGAATGTTTACGTTCTACAAGTTTCTCTTCTTGAATCAGTGAAATCCATCAACTTTTTGAAGAGGTTCTGGTTCTATGAGCAGCACCGGTACATTCCCCAGCTACTTGCTCCGGTCTGAGACTCTAGTTCTCGGTCTCCTCAGTCCCTTTGATCAAAGACAAATCAACTGATTCAACTGAAGAACCGTCGGGACCAAAAACCCGGTGCTCGCTTCGCTCTTACCACAGAAACAAACACAATGAAAGTTCGGTTCCGTTCTGCACGAGTGAGCGGGTCGTCCGACAAATCCTCCTACTCCCGGGCCAAGCCACTGTCCTGCTGTAGAACCGGTCCAACGGAGCCGGCTTACCTGGGCTGGCTAGCGGCGTCCCTCGTTAGTCACCGCCCGTCCACCGTCGTCGGACTGACGAGGGCTCTGCCCCGGACAGATCCTCAGAGTTTTGGACTCCGACTTTGTCCTGGTGTCCTCACCACTCCCTGCTTCAGTCCTGGACTGTCCCCTCCCCATCACAGTCTCTGCATCCTCTGCCTCTACTTCCCTTAACAAAATAAAAGTCTAAACGACCAATGAACGTACAGACAAATATTAAACACGTGAAACTATTTGAACCCACGAATCAACATTCAGAAGCATTTTACAACAGAAAATATAGATTTGGACCCAGAACATTTATTTATTTATTACAACCTATGTAAACAAATCACCTGGTATTAAATTGATCTTTTCCATCGGGCAACATAAAAATCACAAGTCAATAAATACAAACATCAGCTAAAAATCAGAGTTTTGTTGAGAATCGTCTCATTAATATTCAGACGTCACTACGTGTGTGACAGGAAATAATGAAACATTTACACAGAGAAAAGACGTTTGTGCCACTAATTATTAATGCAGCAGTGTCACAGTGAATGATTCTTTGGGATGTCCCAGTTAATACAGGAAATATAAACTGTGATCTGATTGGACAATGATCATAAATCAGCTTATTACATTTACACCATTAGAACTTGTCACCAGCTGTTGTCATATTTTTGCCTTTGTAATAAATAGACGTATTTTCTGAACGTTCTTATGTCATTGCAAACTTTACACACAGACCAGGGCTGTACATAGTGTAACTTTTGTCAGACCTCGCTGGAATGAAGCCCCTCTGATCACAACAAGCTTCGATCTTCCGTTTGATCCAGACTTGGGGACAGGACACCAGGTCAAACTCGACCTTAGTAGGAAGTTTTCTGAAACACAGTGTCCTAAAAGTGTGAGACACATCTTCTGCCTGTCTCATTCAGAGGTTCCCCTCCACTTCATTCTATCTCTCCTTGATTCCAATCCTCTGCTGGCACCTGTCGTCACACCTGAGCTGCATCATTCATCATTCACGCTTTGATTTTTTGGTTTTCTGATTCTCATCATCTTTGCTAGTATGTCTCCCCATGTTTATGCCACTTCCTGTTCCTGACCATTCTCCGACCACCAGCCTTTTGTTAATCTTGTGTCGTTAGTAAGTCCTAGTTTGTTTGTGTAGTATTGTGCTCGTGTTAGTTCCTTACTTCATTACTTACTATAATAGGGAGTGATTTACTTTGAATTATTTAGCGTGTGAGTATTCTCCTCTTTGTAGGGAGTTGATTGCGTTTAATGAAATTATTTTCTTGTTTTTTCACAATTGATAGGAGGATGAAGTACTTTGTTTTTGTACGTAAATATATTTTCCATGTATCTATACTTTAAAGTGAATCTGTACTTCTGTTATAAAATCTTTTTAGCGAAAATGTTCAAAAACTTAAAACAAAATGTTTGCTCTCTGTTTTAGAGAAAACCGGGAGAAACGGCAGTATTATCAGCTGGGGCTGAAAATGGTCATATCCTACAACACCCAGAATTCATTGCGCTCAAACGGATTGACCCCTCCCCAAACTGCTGCAATTGGTCCAACGGGTGCAGCCTCCTGTCGGGGCGTTTTGTTTACGTCTGGCTTACGGGGAACGTCCGGGGTTCTGGTCCAACCGGTGTTGGATCGTCTGGTGATATTGGCGTGAGTCTGTGGTGGAGATGGCGACGGGAAGTGCAGGCGAATGTGGCGACGCCTGTTCAAAACTCCGCAAATATTAACATTCGCTGTTGCTACGAGTGTTTGTCTCATATGACGTTGAGACAATGTTACATTAATGGTATTCCCTTCTGAAAGTATGAAGTGATTACAAGTGTCCTACTTCTAATCTTTACTTTAGTGTTTGAATGAATGTGCTCTGCTTCTGTCAGTCACACTGACCAGCAGTTCAATGTGTGAAGCTCCTAAATGTGACTGAGATACAAACCAGACTAAAATGTTCTTATGGTAAAAACGTGAACGTCATAAAACCGCTGTGAGTAACACGAGGAAAATACAATAAAACACACACACACACTGCACATCAGACAGTAACTTAGTGTAAAACACTGTAGGGATTTATAGTTTACATTTACATTTAGACATTTGGCAGACGCTTTTATCCAAAGCAACTTACAAGTGAGGAACAAACAAGCAATAAAATCTAAGTTTAGAGAGAAACATCAAAGTAAAGAGCTAAAGCAGGAAGTTTTTTTTTTTTTTTTTTTTTTTTTTTTAAAGAAAGAGACGATAGAGTTCTGTTTTCAGCAGTGTTTTAAATGTAGTTAGTGAGGTCGCTGAGCGCACAGAGTTTGGCAGCTCATTCCACCATCGTGGGATCACTGAGCTGAACAGTTTTCCTTGGTGTCTTCTGTGTGGCGCTGGAACTGCCAGATGTCGTTCGCTGGCCAAACCCAGTCGACGGGAGGGATTGTACACCTGAATGACTGAGTTTAAGTAAGCCGGAGCTGTTGAGTTGACCACTCTGTGGGCAAGAGACAGAGCTTTGAACTTAATCCTCGCAGCCGCAGGAAGCCAGTGCAGAGATCTGAAGAGCCGAGTGACGTGAGTCCTTTTTGGCTGGTTGAAGATAAGGCGTGCTGCCACATTTTGGATCATCTGCAGGGGTTTGGTCGTGCATGCCGGTAACCCCATCAACAGCACGTTGCAATAATCTAGACGAGATATGATCAATGCCTGTACGATGAGTTGAGTCGTGGACTCAGAGAGGTAGGGTCGGATCTTGTTGATGTTGTAGAGGGCAAATCTACACGGCCTAGAGACATCCAGGCAGAGATGTCAGAGAGACAGGCAGAGATGCATGTAGTAGAGACAGTGGAGTCATCTGGCGGAAAGGACAGGAAGAGCTGTGTGTCGTCCACATAGCAGTGATATGAAAAGCCATGTGATTGGATGATAAAGCCCAGGGAAGAAGTATAGATGGAAAAAAGAAGAGGACCAAGAACAGAGCCCTGGGGTACACCAGTGGAGAGGTTTTGAGATTTAGAATCTCATAACCTCATAATCTCATAATTTCATAGTCAACTCGTCCACATTTCTTTGCATCTAAATTTCATAACTTAGCTTGACAGTTTTCATTAGTTTACTACAGATACAGTTTTGTGTGAGTTAGCTGATTATTAGTAGCCTGCTAGCTAAGCTAACTAGTCGACCCATTAGCTGCTCTGCTAACTTAGTTAAGTTCACTCCTATTAAATGTCAAAGGAAACTAAAGAAACAATGTGACACCAGAGGAAGTTCAGTTATTCAACTGTCTCTTTACTACAGCTACGTCATTTAGTCAGATATTTCCTCATTATTATCTCCACTATGCTGCTTTATTTGTCTTCTGTTCCACTTTTGTCCCTCCTAGAAGAAGAACTCGGCTTCATCGTCATCAGCTGCCTTTTATTTTCTTATTAAAGGAGTTTCTTTAAACCGAATCTCTACTTGTAGTCGTCACAGTCTGGTTCCTCTTAGGCGTGTCTGCGACGGCTCGTGTCATTGCAAACTTTACACACAGCCAGGGCTGTACATAGTGCAACCTTTGTCAGAGCTCGGGGGGCCCCACTGGCCTGGGGGCCCCGCTGCCATGGAAAAAAAATCTATTGACAACTACTCATTTGCAACCAACTGTTTTCCCCACAAAATTCTCTTGAAATTTTGTGAAACATGTAATAATGTAAATCACTCTCTGACATAAAATCTGTCAACATCGGACACACCAGAGCTCGTGCACGTGAGAGTAACTCTGTAGACAAGACAGACGGCTGCAGCTTCCATTCATACAAATCAGGGCTATAATTCACCATGGTGTATGTTTGTAAATGTGAATTTTGAACACTTGTATTCACTCTGATGTTGACATCAAACATATTCACAATTTAATCATCAAATCTCACCCCAACAAATTGCAGGACACAATTTTGACAACATAAATGTATGTTTGAAAGATTGATCATAAGAACTAAGAAAAGACAATAGTTGAGTCAAATACTATTTGTGTTTTCCCAGAAACACCAACACTGTTCACATCTTAGGAGGTGATGCAAGTTCACTTGCTTTTAAACTGACCTAGTTGCTCCACTGTCCACCAAAAATGTCACGTCTTGACCGTTCACTTTCAAAGTTTACTCAGGAAATTTACTCTCTCCCTCACTGAGCATAAGTTTCCACAGGTGGTTCAAATTTAGCTTCCAGATATTAAACACATTGATCAATCAAATCCACACTCACTTCATCCTGTGGACGTTTTGTTAAGCAGTCTTCATCGCATTCATGTGGCATTTTATCAGTGAATGTCTGAGCAAGAATGTCTTCATCGCAGTGTGTGTCAGTGTGTGTCAGTGTGTGTGTGTCAGTGTGTGCATTTTTCCTCTCCACTATTGCCTATGGCTGCTCAAGGGGGATTTGTTGGGTTTTCTCTAAATGTTTGTATAGTCTTGGACTTTATTATGTAAAGTGCCTTGAGATGACCTTGTTTTAAATTGGCGCTATATAAATAAAAAAATTGAATTACCTCCCTCCTTTTTATCAGTCACGAGAAACCATCCCTGGGACACCGGCTCTTCCTCCTCCCCCCAGTCCGCCACTGGAGAGGGCCTACCAGAACAGTCTCTGGCCTTTTGTCCTCTTTTATGGCAATAAGGACATTGTCCCTTCCCAGAGGGACAATCTTTAGCCCAGTGTCCTTTTCGGCCACAACTGAGACACTCTTCTTTGTGGACATAGTGTCGACCTCCTTGTCCTCTGTTACTCCATCGTCCGCGGTGTCCACTGCGGCTCTTTCATCTGACAGTATTCATCATGGTATTCATATTCATCTTCATCATTGCCAGGTGAAGTTTCCGATGATTTTTCTCCTTGCCTTTCTTTTTCTTGTGTTTGCAGACTTCCTCCAGTCCTGCTCCTTCGTTCGCACCTATGCAAGTTTGGCGCACCTTAGCAACAATGTCAGGCAAAAGTCCTCGTATGAAGTTACTTGTGAGATTTATCTCCCACAATCTGGGTTAATGACTCATTGATCTAGTTCACATTCGAACTGATGGACCAGAAGACGTCGGTGGGGAGGCAGTTGAATCAGGTTGTGGATGCTGTCCTCCTTCTGCTGCTTGAACTGGATGTTGTATTCCCTCTGCTTCTTGAACTGGTGCTGGTGGCGGAACTGCCGGGTAGGATTCCAAGCCGGAGTCCAGTTTTAGTGCCGCAAGATCTGGGTAGAGAGGAGAAGACACACTGCGAGTATATGGTGGTTATTGTGTTTGCTGATGAAGTTTTTCTACTGAAGCATCATCTGTTCTTTGTGGTTCAGTAGTTATGAACTTTTGCATTTGTTTTCTTTCTCTACTTTCTACTTCGTTCTTCCACATACTCAAACATTCCTTATGTAAGTCACACATACTTAACAGCTTTTCTTAACACATTTTTACCAATTGATTTTTACTGAAGGAACCTCCCTGCAAAAAACCAAACTCCTCAGTCCGAATTTTCAAACATTCAAGACTTTTGTCACCGTACTTGGATTTCATAATCTCAACAACTGGGCCTTCTGGGGACTCTAACCCCCCCTTACCTCCCCTATTTCCCATGAGAAGTCTGTGCACGGAACCTTCAACAAAGACCGTCTCTGTGAGGGTGATTGTCCACTCTAAGCTCCCAATCACTTAGCGCTATGGCTATCACTTCCAGTCCTTAACCACTAGGACCTGTTGGCCTCTTCGTCCAACTCGGTTGCTGACACTTATACTCCCACAGCCAACTAGGAGTAAGTTAGATCCCTAACTGTCAATGACACTTATCCTCCCCCACTGACTAGGAGTCGTCCAGTTGTTCAGATTAATTCAACCAAGAACGGCAACTTGAGCTCATCAAAAGTAATTTAGAAACTTCTTTACGACTCACCCAGTGTCAGTGTTAACAAGTGTTAATTTTGAGTTCCAGGATCTGGCGACGGCGATCAGAGGAGCTGTGTTCAGTCCCCGATCTCCACGCTTATTCATTAAGCGGAGGTTGAGGCTAGAATTTGTTTTCCAGGGCGCATGCAAACCACTGTCCACTCACTCCCCAGACGACTGCTCAGCAGATCCCACCGCTGCCACCAAATTGTCATGGAAAAAAATCATTGACATTGACAACTACTGGTCCAGACACCTCGAGTGTAGTCAGTAAAGAAGCTGCATCCAGGATGTCTTTTAAGGGTTTTATTATCTTGCAAGAGAGAAGTTCACAGACAGAGTTTTGTGCTCTGTCTAGTGCCGTTCTAAAAACTGAAAGATCACACAAATGTTTTATACCCATCTGCTGCTGGGCAGAAAATTCCCACCATCAGGCTCCCAACACTCCTACATGTCTCCAGGTGGCTACAGTTTACTGTTAGATTGCAGACAACCTTGGAACAGTTACACAGAAAAACTTCCCGAGATGGAAACATGCACATGAAACAAAGGACCGATGTTTCAACATTCTTCATAAGAACACTGAATATCATTTGACCTTACAACTGAGCAAAACAGAATTTATTAAAATTTAATCACTTTTGGATTTTTCCATCACACACGCTTTCATCCCTGATATTTTCAGCCGCCTTTAGGTCTCCTCCCCTTTTTCTCCCTAGTCTCTGTTTCATGTTTGATTCCTGTAGTTTATGTGTTGTATTGGTTCTTCTACATATCTTGTCATTCTGTTTAGTTTTAAAATTGTTAAGTGTATATGTTATGTTCTCCCCTTCCCTTTTGCTCTCTAAATAAAACTCACCCCGTTGCCTTTTTGGGTCCACTCAAACACACCCAAACCTGACAATTAAAGACAGTCCGTTTCTATTCCAGCTCACATTAGATAAGAGATCTTGTACAAACTTTACAGGTTACACTTCTATCACACGGTACAGACAGAGATAAGCACTTCATACTCACCAAGTAGCAATAATGTAGTTTATGATCCTTCTGGCCTGTATAACTTGGCATCTCCATCCACCTAAAGACCAGCACAGACAACGAATCATTCACTGAGAGGACTCAATACTCCCAAGTCATATGCAAGATTCGTTCACATCGAACGAATCACTCACGAATGATACATCACTACCAGGAGTGTAAGATGCTGTCATCTTCCTCCTGAATAGAATTTTTTTCCCTGGATAAGTCTGGGAGCACTGTGAGAGTCATAGTAGCTGGGCTAGGAAACAGTCTGGTCTGGTTTTGCTTTGTCACCAGGGTTAGTTTGCAGCAGAGTTAAGGGGTGGAGAGATCTGAAGGGCCAGGAATAATTAGGACACCAGAGGGTGACAGGAGCTCAAGGGGAATAGCAGGGGTGCAGAGAGTAACAGAAAGTATGCAGCGCAAGTCAAGTAGTACAGGTCTAAGATCCAGGGTCAGGGTCCAGATAATCAGTTCCAGAGTCTAGAGTTCCAAGAGAGAACAGGTTCTGGTAAGAGTGGTAGAAGGGAACTGAGGAAGACAAGATACAAACTACAGCAGAGCAGAATTGGGTAAGCCAGCAGAGTCCCAATATCAAAATCCAATATCCAGATAAACAGAGAAGTCCAGAAAAGCAGGGTCAGGTCCAAAACATCCAACACACAGAGAAACAACTAGACCAAGTCCACAATCCAAAAATCCAGCAGAAGGAGGAATACACAATTTACTTTGGGTACATGTGATAATCAAGCAAGAGTGCTGAATGAGAAACAAATACTTAAACCTTTTTGTGCACGAGCAAGATCTCTATAATCCTCTTGCCACCAAGACTCAGAAAATATCAAGGGGAAACACTGAATTGAACAAAAACTGTCAGATCTTTGGTGAATTTCCCAACTCTATTTATTTCCCATAAATTGCTATAACTGCTTAATTTCAATTACATTTACAGTAGGTTCAATAATAATATCTATTATTTTTTTGGTAATATTTTTATGAACAGTGTCTTCTTCAAGCAGATCACTGATAATTATTTTCAGAACAAATATATCAACCCCTCATTAACAGCATCATCTAGAAACTTAATGTGTAAAGTTCTGTTTTCTTTCATACATTAATATTGTCAGAAATATGTTTTTCTTTATACCCAGAAGTACAGGACACAGGAGGGAGATTGTGAAAGTTTATTGATATTAGAATAAATACTGTGAATAATGAGGGGGAGACGTGGCAGGAGACGTGGCAGGAGACGTGGCAGGAGACGGCTCGTGGCAGGAGACGTGGCAGGAGACGTGGCAGGAGACGGCGTGGAGTCGTGGAGAAGACGGTTCGAGGTGGAGTCGTGGCAGGAGACGTCAGATGGCTCGAGGGTGAGACGTGGCATCAGATGGCTCGAGGGTGAGACGTGGCAGGACGCCGAGCTGGGGGCCGGCAGCGACGTGAGAAGCCCTCCGGGGGCCGGGCAGCGGTGACGTCGGCTGAACCCCTCCGGCGGACAAACCAGATGAGACCCCCATGCCGAAACAGACGCCGGACGGGCTTCGAGCAACCTCGCGCAGGAACTGGCGCCGGACGAGCTGCCGCTGACCTTGCCGTGGGAACAGGGACTGGACGAGTCGCAGACAACCTCTGCTCAGAAACAGGAACTAGTGCGTGGTCTGTGCAGGCCACTTCCCCCCCTGGGAACAACCTCTGAGCCAGCCGTGGGACCGGCACAGTCTACCATCCATGAGGAAACAGGACCAGGACCAGGTGCGGGACCGCAGTCGACGGCCCCGTGGAAACAGGATGAGGGACAGGTGCGGGACCGCAGTCGACGGCCCCCGTGGAAACAGGACGAGGGACAGGTGCGGGACCGCAGTCGACGGCCCCCGTGGAAACAGGACGAGGGACAGGTGCGGGACCGCAGTCGACGGCCCCCGTGGAAACAGGACGAGGGACAGGTGCGGGACCGGTGCAGTCAGCCACCTCCTTGGAACCAGAACCACGAACAGGAACAGGTGTAGGACTGCAGTCAACTGCCCCCGTGGAAACAGGACCACGCAGGACCACTGATGACCGTGAGGCTGAAGTATGAGCAGAGGCACAGGAACATCAGAGGGTTCTGGTAGGTGGTAAGGAGACTTGGAGACAACCTCCGGGTCAGAAGAGAAGTTGGCTGGCTCAGGAACAGGTGGTTGAAGCAGGGCAGAAATATCCCTCCCGCCCTCCTGGACCCGGTGTGCCCCGGGCAGATCCAGCAACCAGGGCCTGTATTTAAAGAGGCCCTCCAACTGGCCAGCTGCTGCACAGCGAGCCACCTGGAATCACAGTTGTCTCCTAAAGTTTTAACAGTAATTGACACAATAGGGCATTGCTGGCGTTGGGTGGAGTCCAGGACAAGGTCTGCTGGTAGTGGGGAAGGAGAATGAGTCTCGGAGATTGAGCCAGAGGGAAGTTGAGGGCTAGGAGACCTCGGGTGGTGGGGCTTACAGCGTCTGGTTGGGGGTTTCTTGAGTGTGGAGGTGCTGTTGTACCTTGTCTCAGAGACAACGGGGACAAAGGAAAGCTGCGGAGATGAGTCAGCAGGAGCATGAGCTGGAGCAGGAGAAGGAGGTGGCGACTTGGTCTCAATGATTCTGGGTAAAGGGGCAGACTCTGGCGTAGTGTGAGTAGACTTGAGCACTGGGGAAAGCAGGGTATCCAAGGAACTCAATGCAGGGCTCATAACTGGGCGAACAGGTGCAGGGACAGAGCCAGAAGAGGTGTCGGTTGACTCAGGGACAGGAGGACAGGTGACTGTGGCTGGATCTGATGTGCACGGTGTCTGAGATTGGGCCTTTGTTTTGTGTCTGAGGCCTTTAAAAAAAAATAGGGATCTATCTGATGTTGTGGGCAGATGGCGAGACGGGAGCCCTTGAAACTACGTGGAGGGTAAAGTTTATTGTCCATTTGTGCTCTATGTTGAAACAAAAATTCTACTACTTCGAGTGCATTCATGGTAATTCTACCTCCAGTGTCCTGGGGGTCCAATTGTCTGGCCAGATCATACTGTCAGAAATAGGTTTTTCTTTGGACCCAGAAGTACAGGACACAGGAGGAAGATTGTGAACGTTTATTGATATTAGAATAAATACTGTGAATAATGAGGGGGAGTCGTGGCAGAAGACGGCTCGAGGGGGGGTCATGGCAGAAGACGGCTGGAAGGTGAGACGTTGCAGAAGACGGCTTGAAGAGGAGTGGTGGCTGTGCAGGCTGGTTACCAGAAGGATGGCTTGTAGGTGAGTGGTGGCAGAAGTCCGGTGGGGCAAGTCTGTGCTGGCAGGTTGACTGAGGGACAGGCAGACAGGCAAACAGAGTAAGTCCAAACATGAAATAATCCAGCGTGGTTAGAGAGGTTCCTGGGGAACTTGAGAGGATTCATAAAGCGAGCAAGCAGAGTAAGTCCAAACATGAAAATCCAGTGTGGCAAGAAAACTTCCTGGAGGGCTGCAAGGTCATCATGTGAGCTGTGGTGAAGTCAAGGTATAAATAGACGGGGGGAACAGGTGAAACCAATTGAGGGCAATCAAGGGTGGTGAAGTTGCCAGAGTAATTGTAGAACAGGATGTGGAGAAGAGCGGGTGAAAAATTAAAAGTGCAGGGGAGGAAGTGGAAGTGAGGAACTGAATCATGACAAATTTATGTTGCAACAACAGCTCTTTCTTTGCCATAAATCGCGGCATTGTGCATAACTGAGTTTTCAGTTTCTCAGATTGTTGTTCATAGAGATAATTTTCCTTGTGAAGTTTCTTACTCTAATTTCACTACATTTCAGAGGCACAACATTTGTTGCTAGTCACTGCGCAGTTTATTTGAAAATATATTTATAATAAAAAAATAGTAGGCCTATGTGAAAAAAACATCTCGCAAATGACAAACATTGACTGCAAAGGAGAAAATGGACCACTTATTATTAGGTAATATAGTTTATACTGTGAAATAGCGCTATACTCATAATTTCTCTTTTTACTTTTACAACCTTAGAACTGTTTCGATTGGTTCCAGGCTTTACTGACGTCATTAAAAGGTGACGCATAGGCGCGTCCCTGGACGGGCACTGCGCCTGCGCAGTGTCGGGAGTCCTTGGCTGCTTGGCCTGCTGTAGGTTACTGATCCTGTGACGGGACACGGACGAAATGCAGAGCTGGACTCAGTTATACCGCTCCCTGGCCACGGTAAGGACGGGTTTCCTCATCCAGCTAACCCCCATGTGTTGTCCGGGTCCCCTTCAGCATCGTCTCACCAGCTGCTGGTCCTGTGAACACTTTTTAGGTCCGTGGACCGGGCCCGGGTAGCGGCTCAGCTAACAGCTCTGGTGCGATTAAGATTTCCATGTTATGGAAAGATGTCATGTTTGATATTTACATTAGCACGGCCAGAAAAATCCGTGCATCTGAAATAGGTTATAGTTGTATTTTTATAACTTTCTACCGACTAATAGTAACAGACATATTTAATTGACTTTCTGGTAAATAGTTATCGCTGTACCAACCGTGTTAGCTTGCTAGGCTAATTAGCATTAGCTAAAAGTGAAATCTAAATGTAGGAATGTGCAGCTGCCTTCACGCGGTAAACACGAACCGATTTCCAATAGTTCCCCTTTAGTTGAAAACATATAAATATTGTTGCTGCACCTCTACAATCTAATGCAATTCAATAAGCAGCTCTGCCATAAATTGTACCATTACGTGGATTTTAATTTCCCATATTTTTGGGTGAAACTATGTGTCATAATTCCACTATATGTTATTGAGGTCATATTGGTTGTGATGTTGTACTGCAGTCCGTCATATGAGGGGAAAGTTTTATTTATGATGGAGTCAAAGAGTTCCGACCCCAGCACCAACTGTGGCCTTTTTTAAAAGAACTCGTAGTAGAATAAAATCTTTTTTGACAACTTAAAACTGAGAAACTATAACTTTGTGTTGGTGTCTCAGACTTGACCCGGAGAATACGGCAAACGGATTCATGTGATAATGAACACACATCTTTTTATCAAACGTAGGCCATGGGAGATTACGTAGACTTTTACTCACAATCTCAAGTGACCTGCTTTCACTGATAGAGAAATAAGTCGGTACGTGAAATCAAAGGCAGAGTAGTTGTTAGGGGATGTAGGCCAACAGTGTCCCGTAGTGTGTCTAGGTTTCTGTTGTGTTTGATTGTCCATGTCTTTTCCTTTCTGAGTGTTTGGTTTTCCCCACAGCGGAGCCACCACCTCCCCTGCAAACTGCACGGAGCTGCAGCTCTGTCTGTCCGCACCTACTCTGACCAAGCAGCAAGTAAGATCAATGTAAATGTTACCGTATGTCTCCTTTAACGGCCGAAGCCTGAAAACCTAAACCCTAATGTTGACAGTTGTCTTCCTGTTAGCTGACCCTGGACCGTCTGTGGCACGTCTTTATTATAATAGCACTATACATTTGTGAGCTACCAGTGATCAGTAAGCACTGTTATTGTTTTGACAGCATGTTAAACTTAAATTTTTATGTTACATTTCTGCTGTTTGTCTGTGCTGTACTAATGTAATAACTTATATAATTAAAAAAATAGTTGTATACTGCTGGGAAATGGGCCATTTTCACATGGGTTTTCTCACCAGGAGTAGCCTCCTGCTTTTTCTGGATCTTCAAAACTGGCTGGAGTGTGTATTTTACACAATGTCCATTATCGTCTTCCTGTTTTACTTACATGAGATTTTTAAGCTGCTGTTATAAACTCATCATAAACTTTGCCTCGCTGTAGTTGATGCAGACGTCACCGTGGTGGGCTCTGGTCCGGGCGGCTATGTCGCTGCAATCAAAGCCGCACAGCTCGGCTTCAAGGTGAGTTCAGGAGGAGTGGAGATGGAGGGAAACCACCTGTTTTGAAAATGCTATAAAGTTGACATGGGAATGTGTGGGCAGTGTTTCCGGGAGAGGATCTCACAACGTCTTTTCAGTCATATAAAGGATGTAGTAGGTGACTTGTGTGTTGTATATCTATTTTGTAGATGATAATTAATATTTTTGTTTTGCACCACATTACCTAAAATCTCTGTGGAACCTAATTTTTAGTAGTGTTTTTAAATCAGCGTCTTTTTAATGATGGGAAATAAATTATGATGGAATAAACTTGCAGTGTATTAGATGAATGAACGTTATAATCGTCAGTGAATTGTCTCCATAGGTCAGTGAATTGTTGCTGTTTAAAATATTTTAAAGTTTTTTTTTTCCCTCACTGGTAAAAACGTGAATGAAAATGGATTTTCTTTCGACAGACTGTGTGTGTTGAGAAAAATCCCACGCTCGGTGGAACCTGTCTGAATGTCGGCTGCATCCCATCAAAGGTAATGACTTACTAATCAGGTAGTTCTGTTCTGTGAAGAGTCACGTGACATCCATAATTACCCTGTTGAGATATAATTTAATATTGTGAATCTCAATCTAAAAGTTAAACCTTTTGATAATTATTTTATGATGATGTTTGTAGTTACTTTGAAGGTTTTGTGTAAATGTATTTTCAAGTCAGGCTAAACAAAAACAAGAAATCAAGTTGTGTGTATGTATAAAAATATTACATAAAGTAAACAGGAAAGTGAGAGAGAGTCATGTACTCTGTGTCTGCGTGTGTGAGAGAGATACAGATTATGTACGTGTTCTCTAACGGAGGTAATACTTTAATTGAAATGTGTTCACAGGCTTTGCTAAACAATTCCTACTTGTTCCATATGGCTCACGGCAAAGACTTTGAAAGCAGAGGAATTGAAAGTAAGTGTCTTCTCTGGACATTTAGGGGACGTCTTCAGTTGACTTGATTTGTCCAACAAACAGTCTGAGCAGAGATACTGACTTTAATATGATGTAAAAATGAGAAAAGTAAGTAAGTATTCATGTTGAAGAGGCTACAAACGGCATATAAAGGGTGTATGCTGTTAATAAAAATGACCAGTAGATTATTGAACTAGCTAATTATTTCTGTAAATTCAACAATCAGCTGATCTTGGCAGCTCTATAGTCAAGTTTGTCTTCCTCTTAGTTTCAGGCATCTCGTTGAACCTGGAGAAGATGATGGCTCAGAAGAGTGGGGCAGTCAAAGCGCTGACTGGAGGAATCGCACATCTTTTCAAACAGAACAAAGTCAGGCTTCGCTCTCTCTGCTGCTCACTTGAACCTTAGCCATGGTCAGAATCACTGATTTTACTGTGGCATCGCTCTCCTCAGGTGACGCATGTCAATGGTTTTGGAAGGGTGACGGGAAAGAACCAGGTAACGGCCACCGCAGCAGACGGCAGCGTGCAGGTCATCAACACCAAGAACATCCTCATCGCCACAGGTTCCGAGGTCACGCCCTTCCCCGGGATTCAGGTACAGCTGTGTTCATTCTTTAAGGTTTAGTATTTTAGTACAATCTTCCGTTGTATGTGTAAAAATGAGAGCAGTAAAGATGTTTTGGTTTGTTTTTAGATTGACGAGGAGACGATCGTGTCATCGACAGGAGCTCTATCCCTGAAGAAAGTGCCAGAGGAGCTGATTGTGATCGGAGCTGGAGTCATTGGAGTCGAGCTGGTCAGCATCAAATCCCTTTGACGTTCCCTGAATTCAACTCAGTTGTTTGCTTCAGGGTGTCAAAGCAGTGGTTCAGTTTGTTCCTCAGAACATTTCCAAACGTTATCCATCTGTTTCTCCTCCTGACCTGCAGGGGTCAGTGTGGCAACGTCTGGGCTCTAAGGTTACAGCTGTGGAGTTCTTGGGTCACGTTGGCGGCATGGGCATCGACATGGAGATCTCAAAGAGCTTCCAGCGCATCCTGCAGAAGCAGGATCTCAAGTTTAAACTCAGCACCAAAGTCCTGGGAGCCACCAAGAGGCCTGATGGAAAGATTGATGTGGCGTGAGTAAATCAAATATAAATATAATAAACAGAGTCAGCAAAGACTGCAGATTATCCAGGACAACCAGCATTAGGCTCGATGAACCCAGTTGAACTTCCTCCATGAGACAGATATCAGGTTTTAACTGTCTGTGTTGGTGGTTTCGCTGTTTCAGAGTGGAAGCAGCAACTGGAGGGAAAAACGAGACTCTGACATGCGACGTCTTGCTCGTCTGTATTGGCAGACGACCATACACTGAGAACCTGGGTCTGGATTCTGTAGGAATTGAACTGGACAACAAGGGACGGATCCCTGTTAATAACCGCTTCCAGACCAAAGTGCCCAGGTACCGCTGAGGAAAGTGCGAGATGCCATTTGGCAGGCGCCAAAGCGACATACACACTTAAAATATATGGATTCGATAAAAGCAAAAACTATTTATTGTCTGATGTTTGTTTTTTTTACCAGAACATCCCTCCTTCTTCCGTTTCAGTATTTATGCCATCGGTGACGTGGTTGCTGGGCCAATGTTGGCACACAAGGCTGAGGACGAGGGCATCATCTGTGTGGAGGGCATGGCTGGTGGCGCTGTGCACATCGACTACAACTGCGTTCCCTCCGTCATCTACACACACCCTGAGGTGGCCTGGGTGGGCAAGACAGAGGAGCAGCTCAAAGAGGAGGTAAGAGGATGGGGGTCAGTTCATCCAAGCAGTGACGTGCACAGCTGTGGTGAAAAACAGCTGAGAAGGAAATGAAACGCAGAAATATTTGAAGATGAATCACTCAACAGATATTCTGTGTGACACCTAGTGTTTTCAGTGCTGAACGTCCAGCAGGGTTTGACTGTCCAACTGTCCTTTCTCTCCTCCTCAGGGTGTCCCCTATAAGGTCGGCAAATTCCCCTTCGCCGCCAACAGTCGAGCTAAAACCAACGCTGACACAGACGGTTTGGTGAAGATCCTCAGCCACAAGGAGACGGACAGGATGCTGGGAGCACACATCCTCGGATCAGTAAGAGCGTCATCAAACATCTGGCTTCGGAGGGTTAAGGGTTGTCTGCAAACTACATACAGCAGCATAGTGTGACAGATGTGATCTCCCTGAGCAGTCGGAATAAGGTTGTTGGTCGACCTGGAATTCATAAGATTTTTTCCAGTTTATCTCAAAATAACCAGCCACCAAAATAAATAGACTTATGTGACTGGAGACTCATGGACAGTTCAAGTATTAGTAAAATGTGAGTTAAGCTAACTTTGAAACATTTTACCGCGTTGGCCTGTTATCAGTTAACATGGCAACACGCTAACATGTAACAGGTGTATAACGTACAGGACGTATGGTTGCTGATGGTTTTCTTTTAAATCCCAAAGACAAGAGCAGAAAGAAACGTGGAACTAAAAACTGGTTTGTTGTGCAGGGAGCAGGAGAGATGATCAACGAAGCTGCTTTGGCCATGGAGTACGGTGCATCGTGTGAGGATGTGGCTCGAGTGTGTCACGCCCACCCTGTAAGTACTGCTGCAACACACACACACACACACACACACACACACACACACACACTAATCAGCCACTGCATTATTACCACCTGCAGGGTTCAGTGTTGTGGTGTGACGATATGTTTTTTCCAATATATCCTTAAATACACTCCTTTTCCTCCATCCTCTGTGCTTCCTCCTCCTGCAGACGGTGTCAGAGGCTTTCAGAGAAGCAAACCTGGCCGCCTCCTTCGGCAAAGCCATTAATTTCTGATCTGCCAGCCGCTGTCGCACCTTCAGTGTAAATAACCGAGGAGAAATAGAAAACTGACTGCATTAAAAACCATCATCCAACCCACTGGGATCGTCAGTGAACAACTGCACCGTGTTTAGTACTGATGTTATTTAAATGTCCTCAAGGAAACAATAAAGGGGGTTCGGGTGGTAAATCGACACTGACTGCACATCAGTCTTGTTTTTAAACACTGTTGAAAATATAAAGCACTTATTAACAGCACATACAGAATTTTATTTTATTTTGGTAGGTGGGTCAAGGTTTTTTTTTCTTAAAGTGAAGAGTTAGTTTAACCTGGCAGTGCCATTAAAGTTGGTTAAAGTACTCAGTCATCCAGGTGTGGTCTCCTGGAGGATGAGTCATGTCCGTTGGACATGTTGGACTGTTTGTTCTTAAATCTTTGGTTAACTCCACGTGGTCCTTTGTCCTCTCCTGTCCTGTGGAGAAGGTAGGTGTAGGCGACAGTTGTTGGGATGTAAAACTCCTTTTCTCAAAGATAAAATATCATCGGCCTCCATTTTTCCATGCTGCCCTGTCTTTTATTCCCAGAAAGATTAAAACTGGTTGGTCATCCCAGTGACTCTGAACCTTCTCTTGTCCTCCTAATGAACCTGTTCAGGCCTGTTCCTGTCCTACTAACTGCTGATGGGTTCAGTCAGCCACAAGCTGAAACATACAATTCACTTTAGGAGAGAAGCTGCTGGGAGTTTCCTGCTCCGATTCCTCTGTCGTGATTCGCTCTTGGTCCTTGTTTATTCCACCAGTCAAACAATAAATGCAGTTGAACGAGACTTTGACGTGTAACTCTGTTTACTGACATGTGCAAATACTTTATATTCACTTTCTGTTAAAGCTTTGTGTCTTGCTCCCTGTGAAACAGACAGATTTAATAATGGATTTTCAGTACTTTAAGCAGCATAATAAAAGGAATGGAAAGTAGCATCGATACTTGGACGCAACTTCTTACGTCCGTTGATGTAGAACAATTAAACGCATCCATCCAGTGTTTGTGCACAGAAATAATTACTCTGCTATTGTGACTGGTGCATGTGTACACATGAGGATATGTGGTTGTATACATGCTTAGCATTTAACAGTAATTCAATTCAACTTTATCTATATGTTGCCAATTTACAACAGCATCATCTCAAGGCACTTTAGATAATAAATTAATTTGGAGAAAACCCAACAAATCCTACTTGAGCAGCTATAGGCAACAGTGGAGAGGAAAAACTCCCTTTAACGGAAGAAACCTCCAGCAGAACCAGGATCAGGGTGGACGGCCGTCGGCCTGGACCGGCTGGGGTGAGTGGAAACATTGGGCATGTTGGTAGGACCAGTAGCTGTGGACTGGAAGACACAGCTCCAAAGAAGAACTAAATATTTAAGCCCTTTCCCGCTGTAAAGTAAAATGAAACATGAACAGTAGTTACTAACAGTTTATTATAAAATCTAGTGCATGAATAAGTGATGAAATAAACTGTAAACTCCTCGGCACCAGATCTGATTGTTGTGTCACCAACTTATTGCTGTTGACGTGACACATTGTGTGTTTGAATAAGTGGAATTTTAGCAGCAAAGACTCCACCTCTGTTAGAACACTGAGTGAGTGTGTGTGTGTGCACACGCTCAGCAGGTGTGGCTGCAGGTCGACAGTCTTGAAGATGGCCGACTGAAGCTCAGCAGGGACCACAGGTCAGCAGCCGACTGAACAAACGCAGGAGAAATGAGGTTCAAATAGGAGAAAACAGAAAGTCGTCGTGCTCAGGTACAGTCACTGAGTCGCTTTATGTCTCTTCATCTGTTGTTATTTTTAGAGATGAAAAAATAAAACCAAACTTTATTCCACAGATTTTACGTCTGTTTCAGTGACACCCGAGTCTGTTTGGTTGAACGTTTGCTGGTTTAGTCCCAAATCTACTTTCTCTTTCTTTTCCTGTTTTTATTTATTTCCTTCCTCTGCTCATTTCCTTTAATGTTCTTTCTTCTTTTCTCTGCTGCTTCATTTTTATTCCTTCTTCCTTCCTCAGGCTTCATGTCCATTTCTTTCTTTCCTTGCTACTTTTATCCTTTAACTTTTCCTCCTTCCTCTTTCACTCTTATTTTCAGTCTTTCCTTTATTAAAACCACTGTTTTATTCATCTTTGTCACCTTCTTTCCTTTTCTCTTTCTGATTCTTTCATTCCTTCTCGTTGTTGCTGTATTTATTCTTCTACCCAACAGCCTCGGCATGAAGTCGTCAGGATGTCCGTTACTAACGTGGCACCTTTTCTTCAAACTTCCTTCAATCTTACCACAAAAATCCACTTGGACTTGAGAATAAACTTTTCATAGACAGAGGTTCAAAGGTGATTTTAGAATTGTCGATGATGTGTCTCTAGAAAAAAAAAGCAATGTCATGACATTGTCCACCATTTCGTTTTTATTTCCTGCCTTAGTTCTGTCATTTTGCTTTTTAGTTGTCAAAGGCAAAAACAGTTCTGACTAAAGTGTTTTAGAAATGAGAAAAAGTCCACTTTAATATGGGATAAAAAAAACTTGCAGGACAGTTGGAGCAGGACAGGAAGTGGACATGTTTAATTCCAGACTCCTCTCACTGTTTGAACAGACCAATAGATGTTTGGACAGAAGCCGACTGCTGAAATCTGCTCCACATGGATGTTTTTCCTGCTCATCAGTGCAGACACTGAGTGGATGTCGATGGAGGGAGGAGACGTTTCCTTTCTTTAATCAGACTGGGGCTTGTTTCTAGGAAAAGTCCAGTCTTTCTGTCAGGCGTCACGTCCTTCCTGCTCAATCAGTATTCAACAAGACCCCCATTTGGTTCTGAGCAGCAGAGATCCAGAAGCTCGCGGCCAGTCGACTTGGAACCAGCAGGAATGTGAAACGTGTCAGTAAGTAAAATAATTTGGTACCAACCTGTGGACAGGCAGACAGTTTTCAAACTGAGCACTTTAGGCGGAGTTGGTGGAGGCTCTGAGGCCTCTGAATTCCTCGGGTGGGTGCTGAAGCCTTGTTATCAGTGTGTGGATCAGGTTAATGTGCTGCTGCTGTTTGCTCATGGTGGAGGCCTGCAGGTGGAATCCACTCAGTCATGTCAGCTCCACTGTTTGTTTGATTTCAGACGTCAGCGTTGTCAGGAAACCTCCAAACTCCACTTCTGGACTTTTCACTGGGCCTAAACTAGCGTCATTTTAAACGGGTTTTAAAGATTTAACGAGCTTTGCTTTGTTCTTCTGAAGGCATGTTGGTTTAGTTTCTTTTGCTGTTGATTGTCAGTGACTTTGTGACTCGGGAATAACATTAGCCCAACGTTTGTGTGAGCTTTGACTTCGCTGTACATACTGTGAAACCTGTTTTCTGCTGGAAGGAACAAACACGTAAGAACGTTTGTTCAACGGGCTCTTCTCTGTCTTTATTTACTCCTTTCGTATCTCGTCATGTAAATTCAGTCATTCACTTTGCAACACATGAGGAGTTTGAACGTAAATCCACTGAGATCATGAATAACGTACAGCTCGTATTCTCAGATAAAACATTAGTGAACTGTACCAACACCTGGTGTGACGTCTTTAAACAAGGATCGTTACCATCAGATGAATTTGCTGGCGGTTTCAGTCACAATGTTCTGGGAAACAAGCTTCTTTCTGTGATATTCTGATATTCTGCTTAAAACTGGTTTTACCTCATTGTAAATTTCCCCTTTTAGCTTCGAAGATCATTCAAGTTCAGTGAATGTGTTTATAACGTTTTCATGTGAACATGTGAATCTGGAAAGTCCAAGTTAGTGGTGAATTAGTATCCTGAGCAACTAACTGCACCATGAAGACACCAGAAAACCCCAATCAGCTATGATTATTGTAAAGCAGAGACTAGAGAACAGTGAGTTCAATATTAAAGACTGAAGGAATGTGGCACATGCAGACACGGAAAAGTCCTGAACGAGTTACAAGCTTCAGCTGCTGAGAAGAGAAAGACTGGACAAACAACAAGCAGTCATAGTGTGGACATGACAGCCGGACCTCAAATTCAGAGTGTCTCCTTCGTGCCTTCTGACAAACTTTAGCTGACGGTTAACTTGATCTATTTCCTTTTTACCAAAAAGCTTCAACATGTCCATGTACAGCCAAATTTATTTATGATTTGTTTTTATACCCACTGTATGTAACACATTTCAAACAAATTCAGGTTAAAGCCTTTTGCATGGAAATAAAATACAAAAAACATTTTACTAAAATTTCCTCTTTTGCCTGTAGGTGGTTTGTGTCTCCATCCCCGACATCATGTCTACCGTCAAACCATCATCGTCGACTCGTCCCAAACCTGAAGCATCGTCTTTACGGGCGGCAACCAGTCGCCCCGTCACCATCATCTCCACCACCTATGCCTCCACCAACACCACCCTCAACCCAGTTGCTGCCACCATTGTCGACTTCTTCAACAACCTGCTAGATCAGATCCTGTAAGTCACCAAACAGCAGCTTCACCCAAAACCTTGTCCACCTCCAACCACATTTGAACAATATATATTTATTTTCTCTAAAATTATTACGTTTAAATCCCTTTGTTACCTGTTGTTATACAGTAGGTCCAAGAAATGAAGGCTGTAATTCAAAGAAGAGCCTCTTAGCCTCATATTTGCACATATCATGTAATATTTAATAAGTCACCTAAACTACAAAATAATTACAGTGTAGGTATTTCCTGTTCTCATTTTGTTATCCCTGTTATTCCCTGTTATTTTGCTTATTGTTATTGTGTAACAACAGATCTGTCTCCATCGTTGTTACTAATATACAAACAGGAAGTTCGCTGCACTTGCCCTGTAATTCGCTGTCGGTAACGTAAAGTGTCATCTGCATGTGTACGAACATATAGGGAAGACGTACTCAACATCTCCTTCACTGTAGTAAAAGTACCAACACAACGATGTCAAAATACTTTTACTATCAGTAAATGTCATAAAAAGCATAAATAAAGGTTCTGTGTGATTTACCCTTTTTGTTATTTCAGAATATGGGGATGAAACCTTTGCACCCAACAGTATTACAGCATAATACAATGTTAAAATGAAGTAAAAGTATTTTCTCTGCAGTGAAATCGTCCTCTGCTGGTGATACAGTATTCTACTGTAGCGGTGGAGGAATTAGTGTCTAAAGTTCCCAAAGAACAAAGTGTTTCGCATCAAAATAGACTTAAAGTTGCAGAAGATGGATCGTAACTTTACTCGTCCCAACGGGAAATTCACAATTTCCAGTAGTATTCAAACCTTAAGGCAGGTAATAAATACAAAAGTAAAATGAACTTAAAATGTGTTTAGGGTACGTATTAAAGCTGTGTACCGTTTGTAACGGAGCTCAGAACAGTAAAAGGACACGCTGGGCTGAATGTGTCCTGCATCTTTATGTTATAATTACAGAGGCACCTGTGTGTGTTGTTGTGTCTGATTAAAGTGAAGCTAATTTAGTTACAGGATGTACAATAAGCAGTTTGGGACGAGGCGAATCTGAGTTCATTTAAGTCTGTAAATATATTTTATAATCACTTAAGCTATGAAATAATAAACGAAGATAGAAAACATCACAGGGGCAGGACATGACCTTCAAATATTTTTTTTTATTCCAAACTTAAAAACTGTTGACTGACAAATGCCTGAAACAATTACATATTTGTCAGATGGTGATTGTTGTATTAATTGTTATTAATAATTGGCTTTTATTTCAGCCCTTATAGGTAGAAAGACAATAAGGGAATTTGGTGCTAAAAGACTTGGAAAGAAACTTGCTCATATTAAATTCAGATTAATTGTCAAACATTTCATGAAGCTCCTGATATGACAGCAGAACAGTTATTAAACATGCAGATGATCCTGCTTCATGGTAATGATTTTTCTTACGTCCTGATTGGTTTTAATATTGTCTGTGTCACATGTGTTTGTCACCTCACTGTGAAATGAATCCCCCCACGGGTGTAAATAAAGTAACTAATTCCGGAGCCATGTGGCCTCCGCATGGTTGTTTTAAGACTCGGGAAGCTGAAGGTTCCTGCCTCCGAGCTGTGAACCTGTGTTTTCTCGTGCAGTGCCTCGATGGGCTGTCTACACCATCTTTGCGGCCGGCGTCCTGCTCATCCTGCTGTGCTGTCTGTGTGTCTGCATCAAATGCTGCTGCAGAGGGAACAAGAAGAAGCGGCAGCAG
The DNA here is from genome assembly GCA_033026295.1 of Channa striata. Classification (NCBI taxonomy): domain Eukaryota; kingdom Metazoa; phylum Chordata; class Actinopteri; order Anabantiformes; family Channidae; genus Channa; species Channa striata. Next base: position 25,459,357 of record CM065176.1, on the reverse strand, counting down.
AAGAAGGACGAGAAGATCAGTATGAAGGGTGTGAACGGGAAAACAACCACAGCTCTGGTGAGTGACGGCGAATCGGATTCTGGTTTCTAATATGTGCAACACACCAGGAAAAGACAAGAGCTGGGGTCAAATCTAAAGCACAAGACTTGCAACAGTGTGCAGCTGTTTCCTGAAACATCTGTGCAGGTTTTGGTCGTGCCCTAAACACGGTTCACTGTCCACGCTGAGTCTCACTGAAACTAAGTGGACTTTCTGACTCGTACGATCTGTGACTGTGTGATACATGTTTCCAACAGAACTGTAGCTCACATGTGAAAGAATCCATAGAGGAGCAGGTGTGTGAAGTAGCTTAAATTGGAAAAACACCAGTAAAGTACAATTCACCTACAGTAACAGTAAATGTTTTAAAACTCACCAGCCTTTTGCCCTGGAGCGTTGGATTGATGTTTTAGTGAGTTTGTCACGAGTGTCTCTGCATGTTCCTTCAGTTATGAAGTTGTTGACTAAATGAAAAAACTGATTACAGTCACTTTTACTTTTTGTACTTGTTAACCGGACAGGAATGTGTTTTCGATTCAAAGTTGCTTCTTGTGTTTCCTTCGCTCTGACAGGTCCAGCCTGACGTTGGTGATGTGGACTACGGCTCCACCAGAAAGTACAGAGGGAAGCTGCTCTACTCTCTGGAATACAACGCTGCCACCTCTGAGGTGATCAAACCTGTGGACGGTTGTTGACACTGCAGCCGGTTTAACCGCCGAGCCTCTGGACTGTGGCCCAGAGGTCAACACACTGCAACTAAACCAACTCATTCAAAAATCATGTCTGATGTGCCAACACAGGAACAAGCAGTAAACTACACACAGCCGAAAACAGAAACACTTTGGCATTTCTGCTGTAGTTTTTTTTTTGTCTGGCTGTTTATTTGCTGCCTCTGTTTCCTTTAAGTTATGTCTAAAGTCTGAAGTTGCAGTGTGTTGAGCTCTTAAACGTCTTTTTGCATTAAACGTCTTTTGGACTCACAGTGGACAATTTACAACAAAAAATGATTCTAATCAGTGAAGTGAGAGTTTGCACAGGTTCCGTTGGAGACACTACAGGTTCTGTCTTTGTTGGCGTTTGGACACTTGAAAACACACTGTGCAGTGCAGTCCTTTAACTGTCTGTCCCTCTAAAAGACACTGTGCTGTCTGCTTCCTGTCGCACTTCACAGCTCATGGTCGGGATCAAACAAGCCGACAGCCTGAAAGCCATGGACCTGGGAAAAAGTTCCGACCCGTACGTCAAAGTCTACATTGTTCCTGACAAAATCAAAACCTGCGAGACCAAAGTGTTTAAAAATACACTGAACCCCGGCTTCAACGAACAGTTCAACTTCCAGGTATGAAATGTGGTGATGTGGTTTGACGCTTTTGCAAAGACAAACTGACTAATTGCAGTGTTTGTTGTATTTATACTGTGTCTCTTACAGTTTGTGACAGAAACTCATTATCATTTCTGTCTTTATTAAGGCTTTTAATTTGAAGTAAAAAGGAAGTAACCCACCCAGATCGTTTTTAATGTCAGTCATGATTAAAAAGGTTGATTAGTAATTTAGTGCCAAACTGATCTGAGTAAATTCAGCAATTTTAAAGCATTAAAACTACAGAAACAGAATGTTTAAAATGATATTTGACATGTGAAGAATCTGTTGTTACTGAATCTGAGGCTCTGATCCCCAAACTGCCGCCTCTGACCTGAGTGATGGTTTCGCAGATATCCAAGGCGTCGCTGCTGAAGTCCACGGTGGTGATGCAGGTGTTTGACTTCAACAGATTCACCAAACACAACATCATCGGCGAGCTCAGGGTGCAGCTCGGCAACGCGTCGACTGGAACCACGTGATCGAAGAGTGGCAGGACCTCGCCGAGCCCGCCAAGTTCGAGTACTGTCCAAAACACAGTAGGTGCCAACATGTGTGTCGGAAAAACAAAAGTGATGATATTTAGCAACAGAATGATCGATGAGGATGTGACAATGAAAACAACTGAGTGAATGAAATTAAGTTTTTGTGCGTCAACATTGACAATAAGATGAGTTGGAAACCAAATAAGTTTAGTGAAATAAAAACCAACTGCAATTCTTTACAAAGTCAAAGATCTTCTGCATGACAAAGCTTTGTATATACTGTAGTGTTCACTTACTGTTCCACAACTCAGCTGTTGTGTAGAGGTTAGTTTCATTTTACAGAAGAGGGTAAGAATTATCAATAGATGTTCTTATCAAGAAGCCTTAAGTAACAGTTGAAGAAATTTGAGGATCTAGTCGACTTCCTCAGATATTATATAAAACAAGTTTAAAAAAATCACTACCAAAAAACATACAAGACAGACTTTAAGAGACAGATCTTTATGTTTGAGAAAATCTGAACCAGAACAAATTTGAATTTATGGAACAAACCTGAGGATGAATTAAAATGATGTGTGAATTAAAAATGTTGAATAAGAACAATAATGTAGTGGACTTTGTATCTAGGGGCAACAACCTGCTGTTTGAAAACTACTAGATCTCTTTACTTACTGTCGTATCAATGTGGGATATGAAGAGGATCAGAAGGTGATTTCTAAGGGGTCGGGTTTTGCGGTCAGTGTTTTGTTCATAGCTTATATCTGCTGCCAACAAGTGGGCAAAAACATGAGTTGTTTCAGCTTTAAATATGTAATTACATCCACTGTATCCATCAAAACACCATAAAGAAGCATCATTAGGTTTGTTTGTTGAGCTGTTTTCAATTGTCGCTTTTTGTTGTGTGTGTTAGGAAGAAAACCTGGGGGAGATCTGCTTCTCACTGCGATACGTTCCCACTGCCGGAAAACTGACTGTGGTGATCCTGGAGGCCAAAACCTGAAGAGCATGGACGTCGGAGGATCCTCAGGTCAGAACAAAAGCTCATTCAGAGTTTCACATAGTGAATTTCATCGCACATGCAATCATTGATCAGGATTATTTTGAAGAGAATTTATCGTCCAACAAATTACATCTTCTGGAATCCGGTGAGAGTCCAGCCCCCTTTGGAGGAAAAACTGGGTCCAGCAGCCAACTTTATCTCTGCTTGGACAACACGTTTTCGTCCCCACAGCCTCAGATATTGACGCTTCCTAAGGCGTCACATTGCGTTGCTTTCTTACGTCTTACCATAGGTATGACATCAGTAGGACACTCCGGGGGGGGCGCTAACTGGAACGACTTTATATACCCACAAAAACTGCGTTAGTTTTAGGAAAAACAACTTCAGGGTAAATTTAAAATCCAAGATAAATTAAAGAAAAATAAAACTCTACAAACAAAGTTACAACATCAGCGTTAAAGTGCAAAATGTCTGGTCTCCTGTGTCCTGTTGTATCATCCACCTTCCTGTGAAACCTTTTCACTTTGTGTAGATCATCATTGCTGTAGGTGTCTGTACAGCAGTCTGTAAAACAAAGTCTCTGAAAATTTGAAAGGAGAAAAATAATTTGAGCTGATAATTTACCATTTTTAGTTTACTCCTCAGAGAAGTGAATTCTCTCGTGACATAAAATTTCTGTGTACAGCTCAGAGCCGGGACACACCAAGCCGAGCGTCAGCTGTCAGCAAGCGTCTGTTGGCCCAGTCTGCAGCGGCATGTAACTTTTTGGCCTGTTGAACGCGTTGAATTGGCATCTGTGTACTGAAGAAATGTGTGCTTGATTTGAAGCATTTATAAAGTGTCTGTGGTGAGCGAGTTTGGCGTTAAAGCTAATGCCGCTTTGTTCACTTCACTCATTGACTCTCATCAGTGTGTTTGACCCAAAATCGACGAACTGAAGCCGCGGTCGCCCAAAGCTACTTCTTTGTCGGCTTGATGTGTCACAGCCTTCACACGTTAATGAATAAATGAAACTTTAAATTGGATTTTGAAAAACATACTTTTATGTTTTATGATGTATTATATTTGTTTGCAGATCCTTACGTGAAGGTGCAGTTGGCTCTGGACAAGAGGAAGTGGAAGAAAAGGAAGACGTCCATTAAGAAGAAGACGCTTAACCCTTATTACAACGAGTCCTTCACCTTCGACGTGTCATTTGAACAAATCCAGGTTAGTGTGAGCAGATTTTATTTATCCTGTCATGTGAAACGTTAGAAAAACCCTAAAACCATCAGCGGCCTGGTCCTGTGAAGCTGCTGTTTCGGGACATACAGTGTTAGACTAAAAGTTCTGGTCCTGTCATGCTCAGAGAGTGAACCTGGTGATCTCCGTGTGGGACCACGACACCGTGACCCGGAACGACGCCATTGGGAAAATCTACCTAGGCTGTGACTCTGCTGGGAACCAGCTGAGGCACTGGGCGGACATGTTGTCCAACCCGCGGCGGCCGGTCGCCCAGTGGCACAGCCTGCTGTCGGCTGAGCAGGTCAACTCCACCCTGGCACTGAAGAAGAAGATCCCCCTCCCCAGCAAACTGCCCTTCTGAGGGCAAAAACACTTTAAAGAGACAAAACGCATACAACGACATTTAAATATAGTTTACAGATCATTTATGTGACTGATTATTGATCAAACCTTATCATATATTTAGCTCAAATCATGTAATGATACTTTTAACAAATTGTAGCAATTTGTTCCTTCCGTATCAACTGTATCAAACACATTTAGTTCTTTAAAAGTTTGTCCAGTTTGTTCTAATGTAGCATGTATTAAATATCATGTTCCCTCATGTGATCACGTCAACTGTATGTGTCCAACTCTGTGAGGGCAGTGACTGATCCTAATATTATACCTATTCAATAATTTTTTTTGTAGCAAAACTTTTCAGCCAATAAATAATGAAATTCTGGAAAAAAGTGACCAAAAACACGTTGTTTACCATCACCTGTCCGTGAGTTTGGAGGTAACGTGATGGGCTCGTCCCTCTTTTAGCTGAAACAATCCTTCAGCATAATCAGGACGGCGTCTTCAGCTGGGGATTTCATCTGCAGAAGCAGCTGGATACTCGAACTTCCTAAATTAAGAACCTGTGGTGTAAGTTGAAGATCAGTAAAACTTATTTCAGCAGGTGTCTGATGCTTCAGTTCCCCACAGATGGATTCTGGTCTTGGGACTGGGTTGGTTTGGTTTTACCTGATGCTAACTTGTGATCTCAGTTTACCTGCAGGGAGGAGATTCTAGGCCGTGAACACAGGATGGAGAGTAAATTCACACATGCAGGACTGTAGGTTTAGTGCTGCTCTCTTTGTTCCACTGAACCATCTTTGTTTCGACCGTTCAACATGACATTAACCAGCTCCACACAGAAATGTCGTTCCCAGTTTGGTGTGAAAGAACTTGACACATCTGTATCTATGATAAGACACTTTGTGTATTTCACTCTATGCATGAAGTGACATCAGAAAATTCCTAGGAAGGTCCTTCAGGAATCTGGTTACCAAATGTGCTTGATATTTCACCTTTTTATACAAGCCTTTGTGGTTCTCTGCAGTGCAGCGGCTGGATGAAGATGTTCTCTTTGGTGCAGAAGTAGATCTGTGGGACGTGTTCTCTGTGTCAGGATCTGTCTCTATTATTAAGCTGTGGGACAGATGCAGATTTAGCTGCTGAAGCTTATTACTGACAGAGACACAAGACAATGGATTAGACATATACTCACTGGCCACTTTATTACGTACACCTGTACAAAAGCAGCTCTGCCATGAATTCTGGTTTTACTAGGTTCTAATTTGTCAGTTTTTAAGTTGGAAATCTCACAAAGGTGTTAATTCTAATATGTGTTTATGACTGAGGTCAAAGTGGTTTGTGAACTAATACTACAGTTGGTAGCGCGGTCGTCCAACAATCCTACAGTTGTTGGTTCAATCCCCAGCTCCTCTGGTCACACATCAAACTGTCCTTGAGCAAGACACTGAACCCCACTTAGTTGTGTCCGCCAGCTGCATAATTGTGAGTGTGAATGGGCAGATAAGAAGCAGTGTAATTCTGAGATCACGACTCCTTGAGTTGTATAATGACTTTTACCGTTTAAAATAGGAAACGCAACCACAAGAGACACAAGCCAGTGTCTTGTTGTGTCAGTCCCTGGATAAATGCAGTGGCTTGTGTCAGTAAGGTCATTGGAAGTAAAACACGTGCCAAATTAATTATATGAATCATGACTTCCACACGGACTCTGACTTCCATATCGGATAAGTCACAGCCCGGTAACAATAACCACCTACGGTGCTGTTGGACTGTAGTGAAGTTGTGCTTCGAAAAACCTGATTGGATAATGTTGGGAGTCGGGATCAAAATAGGAATAGAACCGGAAAAAAAAGGAAAAGAAGAAGAAGAAGAAACGTAACTATTCATACATACATGATGTTGTTTTATTGCTGCTTTGTTCTGCTGTGTTGACGTGTGCGTCAACTTACGACTTTTTGTCTCCAAAACATAACATAAAAAATGAATATAACAAAATTCTGGCTTTTAAAACATACTAAACTTCACATAGGAGCAGCAGATCATCCTGCCAAAGAACATTTCTGAGACTGAAAAAGTTCATCACATCCGTTTTATCATTGAAATCCTCATTTATATTTACACACACACTGTGTTGTGAATTGTAGAACATGTGCATTTACTTTCTGTTTCTTGATTCACTTTGAGCTAATTAAGGTTTGTTAAACACAGTCCTGTCCTCATGTGGACATCTTCGTCTGTCGTACAAGTGTGTGAACTATGGGCTTGAGATGAAGTGATAGTTGTGATTGGTGCAGATTTAATGGACTTGTTGGTGAGAATGTGATGGGCAGGTTTGGTCTCCAGGACAGGAGCAAAGAAGGACACGAGCTGGTGGACTTTGCAAAAAGGACGGAAATGGCTGTAGTGAAGAGTTTATTCCAGAAGAGGCAGGAACATGTAGGGAGACGTATAAGAGCCGAGGGAGAAGCAGCACCGAGGTGGATTATATCTCTGACACAGATCAGTGACTCTAGTGTGTAAAAATGATTCTGGTGGTGAGGAAGCTGAAGAGGACAAAGTGGTGGAAGTTGAAAAAAATGCTGTGTAGTTTTTAGGGAGGAGTTGAGACAGGTTTTGGTTGGTCAGGGGATGCTTTCAGATGACTGGACAACTACAGCAAAGGTGATCAGGGAGACAGGTAGGAAGGAACTCGGTGTGTCAACGGGAAAGAGGAAAGTGGACAAGGAGACTTTGCGGTGAAACGAGGAAGTTCAGGAGTGTAAACAGAGAAAGAGCTTAGCTAAGAAGAAGTGGGACACTGAGACGACTGAAGGTGAAGGTAGAAGGTGGCAAAGGCCAAACAAAGAGCATGTGAGGACATGTATGTAGGTTGGACACTAAGGAGAGAGACGTGGATCTGTACAGGTTGGTGAGTCAGAGAGACGGACATGGGAAGGATGTGCAGCAGGTTAGTGCGATTAAAGAGATAGGAACGTGTTGACAGGCGTGTGAGACAATGAAAAGCAGCTGATGACAACAAAGACGCGTTCTTCTTCTAGGAGGGACAAAAGTAGAACACAAGACAGGATAGTGGAGATAATAATGAGGAAATATCTGACTAAATGATGTAGCTGTAATTGTAGTAAAGAGACAGTTGAATAACTGAACTTCCTCTGGTGTCACATTGTTTCTTTAGTTTCCTTTGACATTTAATACGAGTGAACTTAACTAAGTTAGTACGTTAGTAGTCAGTACGTTAACTGCCACACAAGAAACAATAAAATATTGGACCTGCTATATGCTAACACAAAGAATGCATATACCTCCACCCCCCTCCCCCCTCTGGGTCGCTCCGACCATAATCTCGTGTCCCTGTCTCCTGCTTACACTCCGGTGGTGAAAAAACAGTCACCACAGGTGAACACAGTGAAGATCTGGACAGAGGAGGCGAGTGAACAGCTGAGGGACTGTTTTAACATCACGGACTGGGACATTCTCTGCAGTCCACATGGGGAGGACATCGACAGTCTCACAGACTGTATCACGGACTACATAAACCTCTGTGTGGAAAACACTGTGCCATCCAAGACAGTGCGGTGTTTTCCCAACAACAAGCCCTGGGTGAGCCCTGAGCTGAAGGCCTTGCTGAATGAGAAGACGAGGGCCTTTCTCTCTGGGGACACGGAGGAGCTGGGCAGAGTGCAGCGGGAATTAAAATTCAAAATCAGGAGGTGCAAGGACAGCTACAGAAGAAATCGTCTGGAGCAGAGCAGACCACTCTGCCCCTCCTCCCACTGTCACAGAGAGCTCCCAACAACCCACAGCTCCAGACCAGTCACCGCCCACCCCCCTCTGCCTCACTGTGGACCAGGTTAGGAGAGAGTTAAGGAAGACTAAGGCCAGGAAGGCCACAGGCCCTGACAACATTAGCTCCAGGCTCCTCAGGGAGTGTGCAGACCAGCTCTGTGAGGTTGTTCTGTCACTATTCAACCTGAGCCTTAGACTGGAGAAAGTACCAGTGCTGTGGCGGACTTCTTGTCTGATTCCAGTTTCGAAAGTATCACATCCCAAGGAGCCGAAACACTACAGACCTGTCACCTTAACCTCCCACCTGATGAAGGCTACGGAGAGGATCATCCTTGGCTACCTCCGCACTCAGGTGAGCTCAGCACTGGACCCGCTGCAGTTTGCCTATTGACCTGGCATTGGGGTGGACGACGCCAATATCTACCTGCAGCACCGAGCCTTGTCTCACCTGGAGTCTCCTGGGAGTACTGTAAGGGTCATGTTCTTTGACTTCTCCAGTGCTTTCAACACCATCCAGCCATTACTGATGAGGGGGAAGCTGGAGGCAGCAGGCGTGGACCAACACCTAGCTGCCTGGACCATCAACTACCTCACAGACAGGCCACAGTTCGTGAGGCTGTGGGACTGTGTGTCAGATGTGGTCGTCTGCAGCACGGGGGCACCTCAAGGGACTGTCCTTTCCCCTTTTCTTTTCACACTCTACACGTCAGACTTAAAGCACAACTCCTACCTCTGTCACCTGCAGAAATTCTCAGACGACACAGCCATTGTTGGCTGTGTACTAGGTGAGAATGAATAGGAATACAAGGGGGTCATCTCGGACTTTGTGGACTGGTTTGAGAACAATTATTTGTTCCTGAACACCAGTAAGACAAAGGAGTTAGTGCTTGACTTCAGACGAAACCCTCCACAACACACACCGGTGAACATCCAGGGCTCAGACATTAAGATTCCGGACACCTTTAAATACCTGGTGTCCACCTAAACAAAAAACTGGACAAACAACACAGACTCTCTGTACAGAAAGGACCAGAGTCGCCTCCACCTGCTGAGGACACTGAGGTCCTTTGGTGTGTGCAGGGAGCTGTTACAGACTTTTTATAACACCGTTGTGGCCTCAGCAGTCCTCTGTGGTGTTGTGTGCTGGGCTGGGAGCAGCACGGACAGAGACAGGAAGAGACTTGACAAGCTGGCTAAGAGAGCTGGCTCTCTCCTGGGCTACACATTGGACTCCATCGAGGAGGTGGCGGACAGAAGGATGTTGGCCAAACTAACATCCATCATGGATAATAACCCCTCCCACCCCCTGCACCTCACTGTGGAGGCTCTGAGCAGCTCCTTCAGCACTAGACTGTTACACCCACAGTGCAGGAAGGAGGCGACCGTCGATCATTCCTCCCCACAGCCATCAGACTATATAATGTGTCACTGCAGTGACACACAATGTGCAATTTTACTTGTATATTCTTATTTATTGTGCAATAAACCGGATGTGGCAATACTCATCTGTACATTTTCCAATGTAAATATGTATATATTTTTAATTTACCCTTAAATTTTAAATGCCTTTTCAGTTATGAAAAAAAAAAATGTAGCATCCATTTCAGTGTGATAAAAACCTGGACCTGAGCTACATTCTTGTACCTTGAGTTAAAAGTGTTTCCTTAACCTCCCCAAAGATAAAGGAACAGAAAACCCCTGTCTCTCCACACCTCCCCACATCTGTTCCCAAGGTTCACAGACAGAATACACATCTCCGGCTGGCACCCCAGCCACACCAGAAAGAAATTCATCCATATGCATTAATTTGTTGTCTGAAAGTTAAAACACGATGTCACATTCTTCTGTCAATTCTGTATATTACACATACATGTTACATATTCATGCACGTCTTGTATACACTTATACGCTATGTAAACGTGATCATGTCATGTTATATTAATTCGCTACGATGTTCAGATAATGCATGACTGAATTCCTAATTGTTGTTGTGTGTTCTTACTGTGTATTAATAGGTATTAGACAAAGCAAATTTTCCATGTAATAATCATTGGAAACCATCTATTCATCTAATCAGAACTCTCACATGTATGTTGGGATGAGACTTTAACTATTACACGCAACAGTCAACAGTGTTGTTTTAAGCATTTTAACCTTCATAGGAGTTTGCACAGTGGAACAATTATAATACATTGCTTTGTTTTATAGCAGTGCTTCTCAAATAGTGGGGCCCGCCCCCCGGGGGGGGGGTGCGGTGCGCTGCCAGGGGGGGGCGTGTGTGACCCTGGGGAACATGCTTTTTTTGCCGTACTAGAATAAAGTGTAATTGCAGATCCAGTCCAGTAGTTGGCAGTGGCGCTCTCGTTGTCAGAGTGTGCGCAGGGAGGATTAGCTCTGTGGTGTCGGGTTTATTTTGCACCGAGCAAAGAAGTGAGTAAACGAACCTGAAGACAACATGAAGAGATTTTTAACAGGGATGAAAAGAAAGGGAGAGAGATGAAGATAATGAAACAAAAGAAAGTCACCCGAAAGCTAAGACGAGGAAATATGACGAAGCATATGTAGCGCTTGGCTTTATAGTCGCGGGGGGGCGCGAATTGTTTTCTTTTTGCTAGGGGGGCGTAACAGAAAATAATTGAGAAGCACTGTTATATATTATGAGATTTTGGGCTTGATGAAAAGAGAAATCTATACTCAAGTTTGTGTGATTAAACCGAACAAAGGATTTAATGTGATCTAGAGGAGGGACTAGCTCTGCCCTCCGCGTAAATTTGAATCTGCAGCAACGCCTCATAATCTTGGTGACGCCCAGGATATAAAAAAGTTAAACTTCGAGCTTTTAAACGACTTTAGAATTCCATCCTGAAGATGAAATGTGCCTCAGCTAATATAACTTAGCTAAGGTTGTTAAAAATACTTTTTGTCGTCAATTCTCTCGTTTGTACCTTTTCAAACTATTTTAAAGCGCGCACATCTTTGCTGCCTATTTCTGTCTTTGTACGTTATTTTTGGTGATTGACGCATAACTTGGCAGGACAACCTGCAGCAGCTCCCAGGCAAAGTACAAATATCTCTCTATTTTATGGAAAGGGTTACAGCCGATAAACCAATAGAGCCTTTATGAAGTTTATTTCTAGAGTTTTTAAAATATAATTTCTGTTAATTAGAGGTAAATAGTTACTAGACTCCCTTCCTCGAGCCCAAATTCATCACACACACTGTCATACCTGCTCAATTTATCCGTTTACTTGGTTATTTCATGTTTTCTTGTTTATTACATTCATTCCATATATCCATATACATACTCACACTTATCTATGTTCTCTGTAGTTGTAGGTTAATAAATAATTGAAAAGAATTGGTTCTGTGTTTGTCTTTCTTCAGAGAAACTGACAAAGTCACTGAAACAGTAAAGAACTCATGACAGAGACTGATCTTGGGTTAAATTGTTGTTTACTTAATTGTATTGTTACTGTGGTCCATCGGGTGATCAGATAATATTTTAGACACAGCTTGGTTCAGCTTAATAAACCTGGTGCCCTAATTCGAGGAAATGAACGCTTTTGTGTTAATATCAAATCACCCAAGTCGCACTAGTTTGCTACAACTATAATGCACATTGTTCTGTGCAGATTCTGTGTCCCTTGTCTATGGCTGCTAAAACACAAGATGTGGGATTAATAAAGTTCTATCTTATCTTAGCAGAGCAGCTAATGGGTCGACTAGTTAGCTTAGCTAACAGGCTGCTAATAATCAGCTAACTCACACATTGGATTTTCCTCGTGTTACTCACAGCAGTTTTATGACGTTCACATTTTTGCCACAAGAAAGTTCAGAAAATACGTCCAATTACTACAAAGACATAAATATGACTAATGGTATCAATGTATTTATGTAATTGTATTTCCTGTATTAACTGGGACGTTCCAATGAATCATTCACTGTGACACTGCTGCATTAATAATTAGTGGCACAAACGTCTTTTCTCTGTGTAAATGTTTCATTATTTCCTGTCACACACGTAGTGACGTCTGAATATTAATGAGGCGATTCTCAACAAAACTCTGATTTTTAGCTGATGTTTGTATTTATTGACTTGTGATTTATAGCAATAAAATAATTTTGTTCCACAGCTTCTTGGACCTTGTCATAGTGTCATAGAACTGAGCAGTGGGGGGTTGGTTCTGTGGTCCACGTCCTTGTGTGGGTTTCCTCTGTGTCCTCCTGGTTCATGTCCTCAGATCATTTATGGCTCTGAATCGCTCACAGGTTTGAATGTGAGAGTCTCAGTTTGTACAAGCTGCCAGATGTTGATTTACTTTCCTCGTTTAAGCTTCAAATCAGTTTTTTTCCAAATAGAAACGACTCAAAGCCTCATCAGGCTTCACTCGTCTGTGATCACGTGACTCTCTCTCTCTGGTGACTTCCTGTTTACACTGGTTAGTTTTTACTTTCAGTTTTGTCCGTCGTGTTGCTGCAGCTCTTTTGTCCCTGTGTCGTTTTGGTAAGTGACAGTTTTCAGACTCTCAGTTTGATTTCAGCTTTACTTTGGGTCTGAGCTTTTCTTTGAGACTCGAACATTATTTCTAGGAGAATTTACAGTGGACACGCTGAAAGAGCTGAAACCTCCGTAGAACCGAGAGTCAAAGTCTGAAATGATGAAATATGGTGTTTCAAATTTACCTGTTACCACGTTAGCTGGTGACCGACTTCCGAAAGCGTCGGTTGTTGCTCATAGTTGTTGCAGCTGTTGAAAGCAGGAAGTCAACACATTATCCGTCCTCGTCTCTGCCAGTTTGTCTGTTGCTCGTTTCATTACCAATAAACTTGCATGTAATTGTTCGTTTGAGACTCGCTTTGTTTGAGTAAAGGTGACGTCAACACCCGGACGCAGTTTGAACGATGCACGTAAATACAGAAGGAACGAGCAGTGACGCCTCTGCTTGTGTGTTGCCTTGGTCTGTTTTAAATAATATGTTGAATCTATACGTTTCTATATTTGTCTTTTGGCCTCTGTTTGCGTAAACGTGTCCCAGATGAAGTTATTCAGTCGGACTTTGAACATAAAAAAAATTTAAAGTATTCTACGGGACTTGAGACCGTCTCACATCGTGAGAAAATGAACTAAAGTCAACAGAAAAACCCGCTGCACTATCAGCGTCTGACACACGTCGTCACAATTTTGGACACCTTCACCTGTTTCTGTTGCACTGCAACAGTCAGATCAACTTGTGACCACAGTGTCCGTGTCATTACTGCGGTTGTCTCTGCCAAGGGGACAACTACATCACAGTTGTCCCTCTTTCATTCAATCCCTATGTCAGAAATAAACCCTGTTACAAGTCTGGAAGCAGTTTGATCAACTTGTGACACTCCAGGCCTAAAGTAATTTGGTTTCTCCAGAAAGTGACACACCTCTTAACAAAAACACGCAGCAAAGAGGAAGTAAACTGTCGATCGAAGTCTGCGAGTTATGTTGGAACAGGATAGTTGGTTTGTGGACTGCGTATGTTTGTGTAGAATCTGTAAGTCACGGCTGTAAATATTGTAAATAGATTGTCAGCAGACACTCTGGGTTTTCACGACTGTGGCGAAGTAGGTTCGATCTCCGGCTCCTCCAGTCACAGTCTCCTTGAGCAAGACACTGAACCTCCACTGAGCTGATCCTGGTGAGTGTTGGTCAGCTGCAAAGTGTGATGGTTCCCCCTCAGTGTAAAGTCCTTTGAGAACCAACAGGTAGAAAAGTGCAGAACAGAGAGGAAGCCAGGACAGGGGGGAGGACGAGGACTTAGAGGAGAAGCAGGTAATGAACAGGTGCTGATTAGACTGCACAGACAGAGGGAGACAAGGACAGAGGAGAGACAGTGATCATCACCAGGGCAACACAGAGCAGCTTCTGACACGTCCTCCAGCTGGAGACGCTGCTGGATTCAGCCATTTTCTCATTTTGCTCCCATCCACACACTCACTACACCACCGATGTTACACACTAATTTGAAATATTTCACGTCTATGTCATGTTTGTCCTCTTCTGTTTGTCCGTCCTCTGAACCAGGTGGTGACAGTAAAACACACACGTGTAGTTACCTGCTGGGATCCTGATAATGTCTCAGGATGGACTAGAGGTGGATTTTGGATTTGAACACGTGTAAAATCCGTGTTTTCACTGAGCTGTAAATGTGTGATGGTCAGTCAGGAGGGTTTGACAATAGTTGGTCCTACAGGAGACAAAAGCCTGAATGAGTCTTTCTAACTCTAGATTAGACAAAGACTTTCTCATTTTAGCTGTTTGGAACCCGTCACATCAGGTCATGTAGATAATGTTTAAACATGTCAAATAAAGTCAGTTTCAGCTGCAAATCACCAAAATACTCGTGTGTGAATAATGAATAATTGTGAGTGTGAGCTTCCAATCAGACGTCAGCTCTGTTTGATCTGTTTGATCGTTGGTTTTATTTCCTGCTGCCTCCTTTGTTTCCTTTGTTACACATTGATTTGTGGATTTAACGTCTAGTTCACAGTCAGATTCCAGCTCTTTATCATCCAGTCGATCTGCTACATGATGAGTGAGTGAAGGATGTTGAATAAAACTTGATGTTGTTCATTTGTCTCTGATCTTCTCTGTGTTTCCAGCTGAAGCTCCAAAGTCTCTGTGACTGGATGTGAATTCAGCAGCTGAGCAGCTTCAAGGAAACATTGTCAGTGTTGTTGCTGGAAAGACTGAGCTCGTGTCTCCCAGCAGGTTTGGACTCTGCTATGAATCAGTGTGAGGACACAGAGGAGGGAGTCCCTCCCTCTAAAGCCACTCTGTGTGGGGGACATGAGAGACAGAGCGAAGACCAGAGGTGAAATGAGGATCTCTAACTGTCCACATCAAATCCGTCCACCATCATTATTCACACTCACTGTCACATCTGCCACTCAGCTCCTCAGTAACAGCTTAGAAGAACTAATCCTGAACTACTAACTGTCTTAGATCACAAAGAGCCAACCACTGATTAGTCCACTAACAACTAAGATGAGACAGGATCTTTCATCAGATTCCACGTTGATGAACAGGAGAACGTTCCTCATCCACTGTCTTCTTACTGAGTTTCTATCTGCTTCCAACATTTCAGCTGCTGAAAGTCTGCTCACAATTCATCTGGTTTCAGCTTCAAACCACTTTTCATTTGTCTCTGGTTTGTTTGGATCAGGATGAAGAAGCAGAGACGAGACTCTGCTGAACCCAGCTGTGTCTCCATGAAGAGTGACAGGTCTAAGGGTGAAATTATTAACTTTAAAAATGAACAACCTGCTGATGAAAGGTAAGAATTTTAAACTGAACTTCATTTTCTGAAACTGTCCAGAACTTCATAGTCTGTTTTAGGACTGAACTACAGCAGCATCTCATGAAACAGCCTGTTAGATTCCAAAAAGTTTCTTCTTGTTGTAATAAATTTACATTTCCAAAAAAATGAATTTGTCTCTTTGTATTTTCTCCGCAGAGTTGAGCAGCAGATCTCAGAGGTTCACAGTGATCAGTCTGTCCAGCAGCATCAACCAGACCTGGACTCCATATTTATGGTCTGTACATGTACAATCCCACTTTGACTATGAACTACATCAAACCCAGACTGAATGTCCAACAACCATTCGGGTCCTAACAGAGTCCATGCTGCTGTGTTCAGACCAGCAGGTCTTCAGACTGACACATGAATCACATGTTGTCTTCTACCAGTTGAAATGAAATGTTCACTTCTCATTGTGTTCCAGCTGCTGGAGGACAACATTGTCACTTTTGTCAAGAACCAGCTGAAGGAGATCCAGAGGGTCCTGAGAGGAGAGTACCCGGAATGCTCAGAGAGTCAGAGGGAGGATGAGGAGGTGTTGGGCAGTGAGGATGAAGAGCAGAGGAGGAGCAGCAGAGAGTCATTAGTGAAGATCACAGTGAACTTCCTGAGGAGAATGAAGCAGGAGGAGCTGGCTGACTGTCTGCAGAGCAGTAACAGGATTTGAACAGATTGAACATGATGGAAACAGCAGGAGAGAGGTTTACATTTCCAAAGTCTGCTGTAAATATGCTGCACACATCTGTATCGGATCAGAGGCTGTTTGTCCTCCACTGATGATAAAACTGATGGAGGAAGAAAAACTCTACAGACACACTGAAATGTTTAGATTCTCTGATTCCCTGAAGGATCCACTCACTGATTTCATTTCTACTTTGTTCATTCAGGAATCGATGCTGCAGCGTGTCGACGTAAACTCAAGTGTAACCTGAAGAAGAAGTTCCAGTGTGTGTTTGAGGGCATCACTAAAGCAGGAAATCCAACCCTTCTGAACCAGATCTACACAGAGCTCTACATCACAGAGGGAGGGACTGGAGAGGTCAATGAGGAACATGAGGTCAGACAGATTGAAAGAGCATCCAGGAAACCAGACAGACCAGAAACAACCATCAGACAAGAAGACATCTTTAAAGCCTCACCTGGAAGAGATGGACCAATCAGAAGAGTGATGACAAAGGGAGTGGCTGGCATTGGGAAAACAGTCTTAACACAGAAGTTCACTCTGGACTGGGCTGAAGACAAAGCCAACCAGAACATACAGTTCACATTTCCACTGACTTTCAGAGAGCTGAATGTGCTGAAAGAGAAAAAGTTCAGCTTGGTGGAACTTGTTCATCTCTTCTTTCCTGAAACCAAAGGAATCAGCAGGTTTGAAGAGTTCCAGGTTGTGTTCATCTTTGACGGTCTGGATGAGTGTCGACTTCCTCTGGACTTCCACAACAATGAGATCCTGACTGATGTCACAGAGTCCATCTCAGTGGATGTGCTGCTGACAAACCTCATCAGGGGGAAAATGCTTCCCTCTGCTCGCCTCTGGATAACGAGACGACCTGCAGCAGCCAATCAGATCCCTCCTGAGTGTGTTGACGTGGTGACAGAGGTCAAAGGGTTCACTGACTCGCAGAAGGACGAGTACTTCAGGAAGAGATTCAGAGATGAGGAGCAGGCCAGCAGAATCATCTCCCACATCAAGACATCACGAAGCCTCCACATCATGTACCACATCCCAGTCTTCTGCTGGATCACTGCTACAGTTCTGGAGGATGTGTTGAAAACCAGACAGGGAGGAGAGCTGCCCAAGTCCCTGACTGAGATGTACATTCACTTCCTTGTGGTTCAGTCCAAACTGAAGAAAGTCAAGTATGATGGAGGAGCTGAGACAGATCCACACTGGAGTCCAGAGAGCAGGAAGATGATTGAGTCTCTGGGAAAAGTGGCTTTTGAGCAGCTGCAGAAAGGAAACCTGATCTTCTATGAATCAGACCTGACAGAGTGTGGCATCGATATCAGAGTAGCCTCAGTTTACTCAGGAGTGTTCACACAGATCTTTAAAGAGGAGAGAGGACTGTACCAGGACAAGGTGTTCTGCTTCGTCCATCTGAGTGTTCAGGAGTTTCTGGCTGCTCTTCATGTCCATCTGACATTCGTCAACTCTGGTGTCAATCTGATGTCAGATCAACAATCAACATTAAAGTCGTCCAAAATACTTAGAGACAAACCTAAACTAAATCATCTTTACCAGGCTGCTGTGGACAAGGCCTTACAGAGTCCAAATGGACATCTGGACTTGTTCGTCTGCTTCCTTCTCGGCCTTTTTCTGCAGACCAATCAGACTCTCCTACAAGGCCTGATGACACAGACGAGAAGTGGATCACAGACCAATCAGGAAACAGTCGAGTACATCAAGAAGAAGATCAGTGAGAATCTGTCTGCAGAGAAAAGCATCAACCTGTTCCACTGTCTGAATGAACTGAATGATGGTTCTTTAGTGGAGCAGATCCAACAGTCCCTGAGATCAGGACGTCTGTCCACAGATAAACTGTCTCCTGCTCAGTGGTCAGCTCTGGTCTTCATCTTACTGTCATCAGAAAAAGATCTGGACGTGTTTGACCTGAAGAAATACTCTGCTTCAGAGGAGGCTCTTCTGAGGCTGCTGCCAGTGGTCAAAGCCTCCAACAAAGTTCTGTATGTGAACATAGACCAGTTTAGTTTAAGTGGATCAACATTTGAATGGTTGTAATTGTTTCTGTTGTTTTGCTGGTTTCTCTTCAGACTGAGTGACTGTAACCTCTCAGAGAGAAGCTGTGAAGCTCTGTCCTCAGTTCTCAGCTCCCAGTCCTCTAGTCTGAGAGAACTGGACCTGAGTAACAATGACCTGCAGGATTCAGGAGTGAAGCTGCTGTCTGCTGGACTGAAGCAACAACACTGCAGACTGAAAACTCTCAGGTCAGGATTCAGCTCTTTGTATTCAGTCGTCTGACAAGTTCAGTGTTGTTTTGTTCATTTTCCTGTAGTAGCATCATTGTACTGAAGAGGTTTTCAGACTCCAGAGACTGAACTTTTGTTGGACCACAGAATTTGACCTGGTCATAATTTAATGTGGTAGCTCTGTTATACTTAAAGATTTGGTGACTCTGGGATTGTCAACAATATAATGTAATTGTTTGTTCATATTGTCATGGAAAAAAAATTCAGGTCCAGTTACAGACACATCGAGTGTAATAAACAAAGAAGCATCAGGACATCCAGGATGTCAATTAAGGTTCATTTTGCAAGAGAGAAATTCACAGACACAGTTTCGTCTCTATCCACCAACGTTCTAAAGACTGATACTTCACACAAATGTTTTATACTCTCTGTTGCTGGGCAGAACATTTCCATCATCAAGCAGTTGTTCCCAACACACACATGAATATTGTGAGACTCTGGGTGACAACAGTTTGGGCTCCACAGTTTACTGTTAGATAGTAGCTGAACTTGGAGCAGTCGTGCAAACACCTGCAAATACTGAAGACAAAACACGTCTGTAGGACAGAGTTAGTTCTGTCACATGCTGTGAATGTCTTGACAGGCAGCTAAACACCTCTCCCCCATCAAAACTCTGGAGACTGTATCTTAGTTGTCAGGTTTATTGTCCGGCTGAACTTCAAACGGCCAGTAAGTGACACTATCGCTCGTGCTTCACTTATTAAACAGGTGTGTAAAAAACAAAGCTATGCTTCATTAAATCAACATATTTCACAACTGTAACAGAACAATGTCCTTTATGAATTCTTCATGGGTACAACAAAAAGACAAAACAGAAGCATTAAAATTTAATACTACTTAATTTTCCATCACACATAAAAAGAACAAATTAAAAACAATTGCTTAAACATTTAACTGGACTCAAATGTGTGATTTTAAGGACAAATGTCCCTGCAACTAATGAAATGGATCATTTACAGCAGGATTGGTTGGTAAATTCCATGTAACAGTCAAGTCAAACAAAGTAAATATGAATGAGATTTATTTCTTCCATGCAAATACTGTCTCCTGTATGTCTTATTAGCGGCTCAGCTGAAGCCCTCTGGGATGTTCCTCTTCAAACAGCTGATGGCATAAACAAAAGAATATTCTTGTCAATCCTGCCAGTTATGAAATACACTGTTTAACCGTGTTATTTTCATAAATATTGCTTATTTAAAAAGATTAACACTATTCTATTTAAAACTATGAGGCCAACGAGCTGGAACTTACCAGTTATTAGTCTAATATATCAGATTCAAACTTAAACCTCCCGTCAGTATAATTGACTTTGGCTTATGTGTAGACTTTTAACAGGACAAAATCACATTGTCAGACCGAATGTCAGAGTTTCAAGTCGGGCACACAAATACCTGCAGAGGAAAGAGGCCAAGACAAGACTATGTCAGTCACTATGTCACTCTACCGCTGCTCTCGCTCTCACTGAGCTGAGGAGGAGAGAACAAGTAAATGACACATTTAATGACAGTAACAGACAAATCGTTCGGCTTTTAGTAAGTCAACAACGTCTATCACTTAGTGAACGGATCGTTCTCAGTCTTCAAAAAAGGAAGCGGAGTGGATGTAGGACAGTTAGTGAGATTTGGACACATTAACAAGAGACTAACCACAAGAAATTAAAAAGGAACGAATTTGTCGTGAACGTACCATAACTAAAACTAAATATATATGTTTTGGAAAGTTGTATATATTATATTTGAGGGTGTATATTTGGTTTTTGATTTGGGAGCGAGGGACAGAGGACACAGTCTCAGTAATCCAACTCTCAGACGGAGTCACAGCAGGGATCCTGAACTCCTCCTGCGGTAAGCGTATTGCGTCACTTCCTGTTTCTTCACACTGTTTCGGGTCTCTGCCGAAGGATTGTTCACTGGTTAATCGTAGCTCTTGTTTTCTAAATCAGTGACTTATCTGTGTATAAACTATCACTTGGGCATAAGCTTTGTTTACGCCAACACCTCTCTCCTGAAATAACTTAACAAACTAGCTAATCGCTAACTAAACCTAATTGAACTTAGAGACGCCAGCGGCCATAGTCCAATGTTACCCTGGGGCCAGAGCGGGCGACATCGAATCCTATTTGAAACTCCTGTCTAAGGATAAACGTAGATACCGTAAGATCATTATTCATGCAGGAACAAATGACGCCCAATTACGCAAATCGGAGGTCACTAAAACGAATATTGAATCGGTGTGTAACTTTGCAAAAACAATGTCGGACTCCGTAGTTTTCTCTGGACCCCTGCCAAATCTGATCAGTGACGACATGAATAACAACAACAGCAGCTCTCACATAACTAAATTTTACAAACTGAAAATGATCACAAGAGGAGTTAATCCTAATAACTTAATAAAAATCAGAACTGCTGCTCTTACTGAACAAAAAACTAAAACAATTAAATGTGGATTATTAAATATCAGATCTCTCTCATCTAAATCTCTGTTAGTAAATGACTTGATAAGTGATCATCAATTTGATTTATTTGGTCTCACTGAAACCTGGTTGCAGAAGGAAGAATATGTCAGTTTAAATGAGTCGACCCCCCCAAGTCATATTAACTATCATGTTCCTAGAAGCTCAGGCCGAGGTGGAGGAGTAGCAGCAATCTATCACTCAAGCTTACCAATAAACCCTAGACCCAAACATAGTTATAACTCATTTGAGAGTCTTACTCTGAGACTTTCACACCCAATTTGGAAAACTCAAAATTCACTCCTATTTGTTATTGTGTATCGTCCTCCAGTCCCTTATTCTGAATTTTTGACTGAATTCTCAGATTTTCTAGCTGATTTAGTGCTGATAAAGTCGTCATAATGGACGATTTTAACATTCATGTAGATGCTGACAATAATTCCCTCAACACGGCATTTACTTCATTATTACATTCAATTGGTTTCTCTCAAATTGTAAATGAACCCACTCACTGTTTTAGTCACACCCTAGACCTTGTCCTTGCATACGGTATTGAAATTGATAAACTAACAGTATTTCCCCATAATTGTGTTCTCTCTGACCATTTCCTAATAACATTTGAATTTAGTTTATTGGACTACACAGCAGCTAGAAAGAAGTTTTGCTTCAGTAGGTGTTTATCTGAAAACACTGAACAAATTTAAGGAAATGATCCCTTCATCATTTACCTCAACATGTACCGATATAACTGAGAGTAGCCTCATTAACTGTACTCCTGTACAAGTTGATTGCCTGACTGATAATTATGCAGCATCTTTACGTTCCATACTTGATAGTGTTGCCCCTCTAAAAAAGAAGGCAGTAATTCTGAACAGGCGATCTCCATGGTATAGCTCGCAAACCCGCAATTTAAAGCAGGCGTCACGAAGACTAGAAAGGAAGTGGCGTTCCACTCATTCACAAGAATCACGCTTAGCCTGGAAAAAGAGTTTATACTTATACAAATTAGCCTCCGTAAAGCCAGAACAGCATATTATTCATCACTAATAGAGGAAAACAAGAACAACCCCTGGTTTCTTTTCAGCACTGTAGCCAGGCTGACTAAGAGCCATAGTTCAGTTGAGACTAGTATTCCCTCAACGCTATGTAGCAATGACTTCATGACCTTCTTCACAAACAAAATCATAACTATTAGAAATAAAATTCACCAGACCCTCCCCACAAATACAACAGAATTAGAATCATCAGTAAGTCCTCAGTCCCTTTTAGACTGCTTTGTGCCCATAGACCTTGCTGAATTAACTTCAACTATTATGGCATCTAAACCAACAACATGTCTGCTAGACCCTATTCCAGTTAGACTGCTCAAAGATGCTCTACCCTTATTAGACACGTTCGTATTAGATATCAAAAATCTATCTTTAGAAACAGGATATGTACCAA
This sequence comes from Channa striata, assembly GCA_033026295.1. NCBI lineage: Eukaryota > Metazoa > Chordata > Actinopteri > Anabantiformes > Channidae > Channa > Channa striata. The sequence continues at coordinate 25,436,907 of CM065176.1, read as the reverse complement.
AGGCCTATAAGGTAGCTGTAATCAAACCTCTACTTAAAAAACCTAGTCTGGATCCAGATGTCTTAGCCAATTACAGACCAATATCCAATCTCCCCTTTATTTCTGAAATACTTGAAAAAGTAGTTGTAAAGCAAATATGTGACCACCTGCGCAGAAACGACTTGTTTGAAGAATTTCAGTCAGGATTTAATTTTCAATTCAATTCAACTTTATTTATATAGCGCCAATTTACAACAAGGTCATCTCAGGGCACTTTACATAATAAAGTCAAGACTATACAAACAGGTAGAGAAAACCCAACAAATCCCCCTTGAGCAAGCCATAGGCAACAGTGGAGAGGAAAAACTCCCTTTAACGGAAGAAACCTCCAGCAGAACCAGGCTCAGGGTGGACGGCCATCTGCCTTGACCGGTTGGGCAGAGTGAAAAGTGGAGAGAGAAAAGAACAGAGCAACAAAAGCAACAACAAAACATTGAGCAGGTTAATAGGACCAGTAGCTGCACACTGGAGGACACACAGCGCCAAATCCGGGACACCTGTGGACAGGGAGAGAGAGGGGGAAAGAGAGGGAGAGAGACGACTACGGGACAAAGAAGACACAGAGTTAATGTCATACAGTGGTGACAATATAGATGTGGGGTGAGAGGAGAGAATGAAGAGAAGAGGAAGTGGCACAGTGCAGAGTCCCCAGCAGTCTAAGCCTATAGCAGCATGACTATAACCAACTATAAGCTTTATCAAAAGGAAGGTTTTGAGCCTAGTCTTAAAAACAGGGAGGGCGTCTGCTTCCCGAATCTGAACTGGGAGCTGGTTCCACAGGAGAGGAGCTTGATAGCTAAAGGCTCTGCCTCCCATTCTATTTTTGGAAATTCTGGGAACCACAAGTAGGCCTGCATTTTGGGACCGAAGTGGTCTAGTAGGATGATATGGTACTAAGAGATCTTTTAAATATGATGGGGCTTGGCCGTTTAAAGCTTTATAGGTAAGAAGAAGGGTTTTAAATTCTATTCTGCATTTAATTGGAAGCCAATGGAGAGAAGCTAATGAAGGTGAAATATGATCTCTCTTACCAATCCCAGTCAGTAATCTTGCTGCAGCATTTTGGATTAATTGGAGGCTTTTTAGAGAGTTACTGGGGCAGCCTGAAAGTAGAGAATTACAATAGTCCAATCTAGCAGTAACAAATGCATGAACCAATTTTTCAGCATCGCTTTGGGACAGGATGCTCCTAATTTTGGCAATGTTCCGTAGGTGGAAGAAGGCTGTTCTAGAGATTTGCTTTATCTGTGAGGTAAATGACAAATCCTGGTCAAAAATGACTCCAAGATTCCTTGCAGTACTACTGGGGGCAAGAGTTATGTCGTCTAAAGTAGCGATATGGTTAGAAAACATGTCTCTTAGACTATTAGGCCCAAATACAATAACTTCAGTTTTATCTGAGTTTAGAAGAAGAAAATTATACGTCATCCAGTCCCTTATATCTTTAAGACATGCTTGTAGTTTGAGTAATTTATTTGTTTCATCAGGTTTCATAGATAGATATAACTGCGTGTCATCAGCGTAGCAGTGAAAATTTACAGAGTGTTTTCTAATAATGTTGCCAAGGGGAGACATATATAGAGTAAAGAGTATTGGTCCTAATACAGAGCCTTGTGGAATTCCATAACTAACTTTTGTGTATGTCGAAGATTCATCATTAACGTGAGTAAATTGGAATCTATCTGATAGATACGATTTAAACCAATTTAGTGCTGTTCCTTTAATTCCAATTACATGTTCTAGTCTCTGTAATAATATTCTGTGATCAATGGTGTCAAATGCAGCACTAAGATCTAGCAGAACTAGTATAGAGACAAGTCCGTTATCTGAAGCCAGAAGAAGATCATTGGTGACTTTAATCAGTGCGGTTTCTGTGCTATGATGAACTCTAAATCCTGACTGAAATTCTTCAAACAAGTCGTTTCTGCGCAGGTGGTCACATAATTGCTTTACAACTACTTTTTCAAGTATTTTAGAAATAAAAGGGAGATTGGATATTGGTCTGTAATTGGCCAAGACATCTGGATCCAGACTTGGTTTTTTAAGTAGAGGTTTGTTTAAGTAGAGGTTTGATTACAGCTATCTTATAAGCCTTTGGTACATATCCTGTTTGTAAGGATAGATTAATGATATCTAATATGAACGTGTCTAATAAGGGTAGAGCATCTTTGAGCAGTCTAACTGGAATAGGGTCTAGCAGACATGTTGTTGGTTTAGATGCCATAATAGTTGAAGTTAACTCAGCAAGGTCTATGGGCACAAAGCAGTCTAAAAGGGACTGAGGACTTACTGATGATTCTAATTCTTTTGTATTTGTGGGGAGGGTCTGGTGAATTTTATTTCTAATAGCTATGATTTTGTTTGTGAAGAAGGTCATGAAGTCATTGCTACATAGCGTTGAGGGAATACTAGTCTCAACTGAACTATGGCTCTTAGTCAGCCTGGCTACAGTGCTGAAAAGAAACCGGGGGTTGTTCTTGTTTTGCTCTATTAGTGATGAATAATAAGCTGTTCTGGCTTTACGGAGTGCTAATTTGTATAAGTATAAAGTCTTTTTCCAGGCTAAGCGTGATTCTTATGAATGAGTGGAATGTCACTTCCTTTCTAGTCTTCGTGACGCCTGCTTTAAATTGCGGGTGTGCGAGCTATACCATGGAGATCGCCTGTTCAGAATTACTGCCTTCTTTTTAGAGGGGCAACACTATCAAGTATGGAACATAAAGATGCTGCATAATTATCAGTAAGGTAATCAACTTGTACAGGAGTACAGTTAATGAGGCTACTCTCAGTTATATCAGTACATGTTGAAGTAAATGATGAAGGGATCATTTCCTTAAATTTGTTCACAGTGTTTTCAGATAAACACCTACTGAAGCAAAACTTCTTTCTAGCTGCCGTGTAGTCTAATAAACTAAATTCAAATGTTATTAGGAAATGGTCAGAGAGAACAGAATTATGGGGAAATACTGTTAGTTTATCAATTTCAATACCGTATGCAAGGACAAGGTCTAGGGTGTGACTAAAACAGTGAGTGGGTTCATTTACAATTTGAGAGAAACCAATTGAATGTAATAATGAAGTAAATGCTGTGTTGAGGGAGTTACTGTCAGCATCTACATGAATGTTAAAATCGCCCACTATGACGACTTTATCTGCACTAAGCACTAAGTCGGCCAGAAAATCTGAGAATTCAGTCAAAAATTCAGAATAAGGGACTGGAGGACGATACACAATAACAAATAGAAGTGGATTTTGAGTTTTCCTAATTGGGTGTGAAAGGCTCAGAGTAAGACTCTCAAATGAGTTATAACTATGTTTAGGTCTAGGGTTTATCGGTAAGCTTGAGTGATAAATTGCTGCTACTCCTCCACCTCGGCCTGAGCTTCTAGGAACATGATAGTTAATATGACTTGGGGGGGTTGACTCATTTAAACTAACATATTCTTCCTTCTGCAACCAGGTTTCGGTGAGACAAAATAAATCGAATTGATGATCACTTATCAAGTCATTTACTAACAGAGATTTAGATGAGAGAGATCTGATATTTAATAATCCACATTTAAGTGTTTTAGTTTTTGTTCAGTAAGAGGAGCAGTCCTGATTTTTATTAAGTTATTATGATTAACTCCTCTTGTGATCATTTTTAGTTTGTAAAATTTAGTTAATCGGGAACAGACACAGTTTCTATAGGAATGTGGGAGTTGTGGGGGGTAACGGCGGTAAGGATACTGCAGAGAGGCGTGTAGGACTGGATCTCTGCGTCCTAGGCTCAACTCTGGATTGTCAATCTTTTGGTTGTCTAATAAAATCAGCCATATTTTTGATAAGAGAGAGGCACCGTCCAAAGTAGGATGGATGCCGTCTCTCCTAATAAGCCTAGGTTTTCCCAAAAACTTTTCCAATTGTCTATGTAGCCCACATCGTTTGCTGGACACCACCTAGACAGCCAGCGGTTGAATGACGACATGCGGCTATACATGTCGTCACTGATCAGATTTGGCAGGGGTCCAGAGAAAACTACGGAGTCCGACATTGTCTTTGCAAAGTTACACACCGACTCAATACTCATTTTAGTGACCTCCGATTTGCGTAATCGGGCGTCATTTGTTCCTGCATGAATAATGATCTTACTGTATCTACGTTTATCCTTAGACAGGAGCTTCAAATAGGATTCGATGTCGCCGCTCTGGCCCCAGGGTAACATTGGACTATGGCCGCTGGCGTCTCTAAGTTCACGTTTCTGACTATGGAGTCGCCAATTACCAGAGTTCGTTCCTCAGCGGGTGTGTCGCTGAGTGGGGAAAATCGATTGGAAACGTGAACCGGCTGGTGGTGAACCTGGGGCGTCTGTTTAGCATTAGATCGCCACGAACCGTCACCCAGCCGGCCTGGCTTCCCGGCTGCTCGGGTACTGCTGGGGAACAGCTAACAGTGGCTAAGCTAACAGTGGCTATGCTAGGTTGGTCCGCACCAGCTACCGGGCCTGACTAGCTGGATTGTTTGTCATGGTGCGGAGCCGAGCTTCCAATTCAGAGATCCTCGCCTCCAGAGCTGCAATAACCTCACATTTATTACAAGTACCGTTATCACTAAAGGAGGCCGAGGAAGAACTAAACATGTGGCAGACAGAGCAAGTCAGAGGAGAGACAGAAGGAGACGGAGAAGCCATTGCTAGGTGCTAGGCTAACGAAGCTAGATCGATCAGGTTTAGTTAGCGATTAGCTAGTTTGTTAAGTTATTTCAGGAGAGCAGGTGTTTGCGTAAACAAATCTTATGCCCAAGTGATAGTTTATACACAAATAAGTCACTGATTTAGAAAACAAAAGCTACGATTAACCAGTGAACAATCCTTCGGCAGAGACCCGAAACAGTGTGAAGAAACAGGAAGTGACGCAATACGCTTACCGCAGGAGGAGTCAATAATATTTAGAGTTCATCATAGCACAGAAACCGCACTGATTAAAGTCAACAACGATCTTCTTCTGGCTTCAGATAACGGACTTGTCTCTATACTAGTCCTGCTAGATCTTAGTGCTGCATTTGACACCATTGATCACAAAATATTATTAGAGATTAGAACATGTTATTGGAATTAAAGGAACATCACTAAATTGGTTTAAATCGTATCTATCAGATAGATTCCAATTTACTCATGTTAATGATGAATCTTCGACATACACAAAAGTTAGTTATGGAATTCCACAAGGCTCTGTATTAGGACCAATACTCTTTACTCTATATATGTCTCCCCTTGGCAACATTATTAGAAAACACTCTGTAAATTTTCACTGCTACGCTGATGACACGCAGCTATATCTATCTATGAAACCTGATGAAACAAATAAATTAATCAAACTACAAGCATGTCTTAAAGATATAAGGGACTGGATGACGTATAATTTTCTTCTTCTAAACTCAGATAAAACTGAAGTTATTGTATTTGGGCCTAAAAGTCTAAGAAACATGTTTTCTAACCATATTGCTACTTTAGATGACACAACTCTTGCCCCCAGTAGTACTGCAAGGAATCTTGGAGTCATTTTTGACCAGGATTTGTCATTTACCTCACACATAAAGCAAATCTCTAGAACAGCCTTCTTCCACCTAAGAAACATTAAAGCATCAAAGCGATGCTGAAAAACTGGTTCATGCATTTGTTCCTTCTAGATTGGACTACTGTAATTCCCTACTTTCAGGCTGCCCCAGTAACTGTCTAAAAAGCCTCCAATTAATCCAAAATGCTGCAGCAAGATTACTGACTGGGATTGGTAAGAGAGATCATATTTCACCTTCATTAGCTTCTCTCCATTGGCTTCCAGTTAAATGCAGAATAGAATTTAAAATCCTTCTTCTCACCTATAAAGCTTTAAACAGTCAAGCCACATCATATTTAAAAGATCTCCTAGTACCATATCATCCTACTAGACCACTTCGGTCCCAATCTGCAGGCCTACTTGTGGTTCCCAGAATTTCCAAAAATAGAATGGCAGGCAGAGCCTTTAGCTATCGAGCTCCTCTCCTGTGGAACCAGCTCCCAGTCCAGATTCGGGAAGCAGACACCCTCCCTATTTTTAAGACTAGGCTCAAAACCTTCCTCTTCGATAAAGCTTATAGTTGGTTATAGTCATGCTGCTATAGGCTTAGACTGCTGGGGGACTCTGCACTGAGCCACTTTCCTCTTTTCTTCATTCTTTCCTCTCATCCCACATTTATAATGTCACCACTGTATGACATTAACTCTGTCTCTTCTTTGTCCCGTAGTCGTCTTTCTCCCTCTCTGTCCCCGTCTCTCTGGCCTGTCTTCAGGTGTCCCCGGATTTGGCGCTGTGTGTCCTCCAGTGTGCAGCTACTGGTCCTACTAACCTGCTCAATGCTTTGTTGCTGCTTTTGTTGCTCTGTTCTTTTCTCTCTCCACTTTTCACTCTGCCCAACCGGTCAAGGCAGATGGCCGTCCACCCTGAGCCTGGTTCTGCTGGAGGTTTCTTCCGGTAAAGGGAGTTTTTCCTCTCCACTGTTGCTCAAGGGGGATTTGTTGGGTTTTCTCTACATGTTTGTATATTCTTGACTTTATTATGTAAAGTGCCCTGAGATGACCTTGTTGTAAATTGGCGCTATATAAATAAAGTTGAATTGAATTGAATTCATGGTGTCGAGTCTCCAAGAAATAAATGTCAGTCAGTGTTTGTCCTCTGAAGTGATGGAAACATGACTGTGTGTGTTTAGTCTGTCAGGCTGTCTGATCACAGAGGAAGGCTGTGCTTCTCTGGCCTCAGCTCTGAGCTCCAACCCCTCCCATCTGAGAGAGCTGGACCTGAGGTACAACCATCCAGCAGACGCAGGAGTGAAGCTGCTGTCTGCTGGACTGGAGGGTCCACACTGGAGACTGGACACTCTCAGGTATGGACAGATGGACAGACAACAGCAGCTCTCACACTGTTTCTCTGTCTCTGACTAACTGAGGAACTCTGGTTCATGTTTAATGGTGGATGAAGCTGATTCTGACTTTGTCTCTTCCTCCAGGTTGGACCATGGTGGACCACAGAGAGTGAAACCTGGTCTGAGGAAGTGTGAGTGTGTTTTAAGTTTGATTCCTGACAACAGCTGCACATGTTCCACTAGATTTGAATCTTTTCTGACTAAGAAAGAAAGATGAACTTCTCCAGAGTTTCATTCAGGATTTAGCTTCAGTTTTTTTTCCGTGTGCTGGCACTTTTAGTTTATATGGACCAAAGTCAGCAAGACAAAAGGAGGGAAGTGTGAACCAAATTTATTTTAGATAAACAGCATAATTAAATTTAACTGAAGGTCAATCCCGAACGGAGGAGATAATCCATAGAAACTTTAACAAGTTAAGGGCGATACACAATAAAATAATTACATTATCTGAAACAATCACAAACTAATAGGATCCAGGCTAAATAATCAAAGAAACATAATTACACAACCTGTTAAGGAACTAAATAATCAAATATAAGCCAGACTGAATATCCAAAGGACCAAGCATTGATCAGAGTGAGTAAATAAGGAACAACTAGGCAGAAAGGACCATAAACCAGGGCTGTGTGGGTGAGCAACAACGTGTGAACCTTAAAGGCATGAATAAGAAACTAAACATGAGCACGATTCAGGGACTTAGGAAATAGAGCATAAACTAAAGTGAGGGACCTAGTGGACTAACAGACAGTAGACAGACATCAAAACTAAACATGAAGGCAGGTAGAATGAACTAAGGAATTACACAAAGAAATAGAGAGTGAAGCTGAACTAATGAACAAAAAAAAACACAAAGCAGGTTAAAGGAACTAAACAGACCCGGAGTAACAAAATCTAAGAACCAATAAAACTGGACCACAGTTTTGTCACACAGAGTTTTTCCATCTGGCTCCTGGTCAATGAAAAGCACCTTAAATCCAGTTGGTGGACCCACAGCCTCTGACTGGTTCTTCATGGACACTGAGTTCAGCTTTTTGGAGCTTTGGGACTAAAAACGTTTAGTAGCAGACGACAATTTGAGATTCGATGAGCAAAGGTGTGAACTTTGTGCTAAATGTGAGTCTTTGGTGGAGTTAATAAGAGTTTTAGAAATCAGATAGTTCCAAGCTTCTTTGTGCTGCTCTGGAAGATGATGGTCCAGTTTTCTTAGTCCCACTTGGTTCCATCCATGTGTTTATTGATGTGGACATCCATTAGCTTCATCCTTGGGTCCACAGCAGGAACAAAGCAGAATCTCATGTTCACTAACTGTTCATGTTGAATTTCACTTGAAATGGAGTCAAACATTTCCAGTTGAATCTGAAATGGAAGTTGGAATGATTGACTTTCAGTAAAGTTACTGATAAACCAGCAGATGATAAACTGCAGCTGTTTGTGTCTTGTTCTGTCCATCAGATGCCTGTGAACTGGAACTGGACCCAAACACAGTGAACAGAAACCTACAACTGTCTGACAACAACAGGAAGGTGACACGTGTGAAGGATGATCAGTCATATCCTGATCATCCAGACAGATTTGACTTCTGGTCTCAGCTGCTGTGTAGAAATGGTCTGACTGGTCGCTGTTACTGGGAGGTCGAGTGGAGAGGAAATGTTTTTATATCAGTGAGTTACAGAGGAATCAGAAGGAGAGGAAACAGTAATGAGTGTTGGTTTGGAATGAACAATCAGTCCTGGAGTTTGTTCTGTTCTGATGGTGGTTACTCTGTCTGGCACAATGCCAGACAAACTCCCATCTCCTCCTCGTCCTCTGTCTCTCACAGAGTATCAGTGTATGGACTGTCCTGCTGGCTCTCTGTCCTTCTACAGTGTCTCCTCTGACAAACTGATACACCTCCACACCTTCAACACCACATTCACTGAACCTCTGTATCCTGGGTTCTGGATCTGGTCTGGTTCAGTGTCTCTGTGCAGGGTGTAGGTGTGAGAGTGTCTCCTGTGGACAGAAACTCTGCTGACTGAAGATCAGCTGCTGAAAACAAAGTTCCCTCTGTTCACCATCACACACACTCTGCACTGTGAAGCAGATCTGTCTCACACTCCAACACCAAACATTCATTTGTCTCATTTCATCACTTTGATCATCAACATTTCTGGCAATTTTGGTTCCTGCTTTTCATTTAGTTTCAGTCTTGGGATGAAAATGTCAATTAGTTTTCGTCTCATTTTTCTTATTTTAATATTTGTATCTGTACAACATTAATCTAGAGACATTTGGAGGCAGCAGCATCTTGTGGACAGTTACCATGGTTACAGATAAACGTCTTCCTTTGTCCCCACTGTCCATGTCTCTGTGCTGTGAGTTTAAAATCTTGTTGACTGGGTTCAGCTTGAGAGACAAAGGTCAATTGTTTGATCCCTTTAATACAGTTTTCTTTAACAAACACGTCACTAGCTAAACGCTCCATGATCTGCCCATGATCAGATCATGTGATCTTGGGCAAAACTAACTAATTTTTCTACCGTAACTATTGAATAGGCCGCACTTCGCATTAGAGTCTGTGTGTGTGTGATTATTTACTTATAAATGTTTCTTGTCGAACATTCACACAAGACATAAGCATAAATTAAGTCTTTGATTATGATATAGACAAATGTTTTATTCAAAAGAGAAAACACAGTTCAGCCACTGACTTGTTGCTTTTTATTCCTTGATTACTGGTGGGTTTTGCTGGTTTGCACCTCACAGTTTTTGCTAAACAGCTCAGGTCCTTTTTTTGTTTTCAGAATGTTCTTTAAACCAGAACATAGACTTTACTACAACCTTTGGAAACGTTGGAAACATTTTGCTCATACTGATTCCAGGCAGCGGTATTTTGGGGAACCACATTAGTCAGGGTGAAAGTGGCTTTGCTGCCAGGATCTATAAAAGAGTGATGAGGAGAAACAGATCCTAGTGTGAGTTAGACAAAATGTCAATGTGTGATTTGTGAATTTGAAAAAGGAGTTTCAAAAGGTTTGGGTGTAAATAGGAGTGGATGAGAGGGACAAATGAATCGTGGGTAATGTGCCATTAACCCAGTAGTAGCACAGTGTAGTACATCGTCAAAATCAAATGTTTTCTGGACAATTACCCAGAGAATATACAGAGTAAATAAAATAGTTTCCACGTGTGACTAGTCTGAAAGATAGTTTCATTGAGCTGTTGGTGAAGAGGAGTTGAGTATGTGCTTTATGTTTTAGTAGCGCTTAAATATATTTATTGCTGTGGGTAAAAATCCAGCACGAAACCATTTGATTTCCTTCAATGGACGTACACTTTAACAGTACGTGTGGGTTTCTTTGAAGCCTAAAAACATGTTGAAGGTATTTCTGCATCAAAAACATCCTTACCATCATGGTGTCCGCTGGGGTTGATGTGACCACGACTGTATTGCCCGGCAGAAGAAAGCGTTCACAGGCTGCATCTACATTTAGTCCATAACACAGACCTTTGTAAAGTCGTCTACAACGTGTGTGTGGACGGAGAAGATGATGAGAAGAAAATCAAACACTGTGACCGAGCAAAAACAGAAAATGTTGTGATGATCCAAGTGTGTGCAGATTATTAGAACTCGACAGCTCAAACTCGAAGGAAAATTCTTACCTTGTCAGGGTGGAGACGTCCCGCGTGTTGAAGCTCTGCACTCGACGCAGGTTCAACGAGCAAATACAAGAAAATAAATGTGTGTCGTGAACTGGGCTGAGCAGGTGTGAAGGTATCATCTTCCACCTGGTCATTGGTTTGATACCTCACCTCATCTCAGAATCCAGTGTCAGTGTGATCAGAAGCCAGTTTCTTTTTTATGTAGTTTTTTATAATTCACCTCACATCAAAGGTCAGAAATAAGTCCTATAACTCAGTCAGACTTTTAAAGATAATTTTGCAGTTATAAAAGCAGCTCGTGTTGGACCACAGAACGTTGTGACCTTTGCTGCTTGTTGACTTAAAAAACTGGAGTGTCTGTTGTGAAGTTGAGACTCTTGTCGCCTGCTTCTTTCTGTTTACTGCCGACAAAAGACAGACTATTGATCTTTCGAAAAAGGTTCAATGAAGTCACTTTCTCTTTTTAGTAACTCAGTATGTTTTTAAAGATTAAACTCACATCAAAGGTTGAAAGTAGGAACATTTTTTAGAAGAAGAAGCAACTTTATTTGTCACCACGTCGGTGCCTGTCGGAGTCCACCACTGCTCCAGTCCCCGAATGGGTTCACATCACCAAGAACATTCCCATCTTGGAGCCACGTCACTCCCAGCAGTCCCAGTCCAAGCCAAGCCACAGTCTGTGGTGACTGCTGGTCTGGAAGGGATCCGCCTTATGACGATGACTTCATTTATGCATGTTGACTGAGACATTCGCTGTCAGAACGTCCCGTAGACTGACACACTGTACAAACTGGGTGTGGACTGGGAGCATCTGTTTGCATGTTTCACTGTAAAGTGGGTCTGAAGTATCAGTGTCCAATGGTGGAAGGTTCATTAACGCATCTGTAAGTGGATTTAATTATGGCGACTTTCACTTTTACTCCACTACATTTGTAATCAAAGCTGCATTACACGTTACAATCAAATGACTTTACACATTTCAGAACAAACCAATTTTTCTTTTTTTTTATGAAAATCGCTTCATTAAACCAGGCACAGGCAGGTTCAGGCTCAGTTCCTCTGTCCACAGTCTTATTGAAAGTCTTATCTGACACAGTAGCAGTAATTTTACTCTTTGACGTGTTGGGCTGAGTTTGGCCCATCTACAGACGTCTGCCTTCACTGGGCAGGACAACACGCAGCTAAAGCGAAAACCCCCGATTAGACTAAAGGTTTTTATTTTTAGACATAAGGGACTGAATCCACTGTACAATGAGTCTTCAAGTAGGATCTTTGAACGCGGTGTCAAAGTCCATCTCCCTGTCCTTGTCTCTGACACGGGTAGATGTGGAGCAGAGCTCTGTCCCAGCCACATGCACTAGTGTGCAGTCCGCATCAGATCCTACAGCAGCTTCAACCCTTCATTTATGTCTGTGACCATTAATAAGTTAATAAAACCAACATAAAGCAGCACTGCTAGCTGAGACTTTAAGTCAAATATAAATCATGTACTTACTAACTTTGACTAAAGCAGAAATGACAGTGGGTCCTTGGTGGTTTTTGAGGACTTTCTCCCCCACTGGTGTGTTTAAACTGACGTGGACGTAAATCGACGTATTTCCGTAAATTCCCCGTGTATTTGTCGAACCACTGATGCTTCCAAACAAGTAGCAGGTGAGATGGACCGTGTGCAGGGATCAAATTCTCCCAAAGTCTGAGAGGATGTGAAGCAGAGACCAAACGACATGTGCTGATAGTTTTTATGATTTTGCTCGTGAACTGAATAAATGTAGATGAAACACTTTGCTTTAACTTGAATGGAACAAGCTCCTGTGGACAGAGAATTAACGCTCAAAATAACAACAGCAAGTTGACTAAAGTTCAAAAACTCAAACCAAATCTCTCTAAAAGCATTTGAACAAAACTGCTTATAGCTTAGACAGTTTCAATGCAGCACTGCTGTTTTATTCCAGGCTCTTCATCCTCCGTGAGCAGATAAACTGGTAACAGCTCCACAGCTCTGATATCTGACATGTAGTGAACAATCCAGCTCGACAAGGCCGCGGCCAATCGTTGGTCACGTGCTCGCTCCTTAATGGAGGATTTAAAGGAAGCAGCAGGTCAGTGAAGGTCCCACAGATCAGGCAGGGATGAAGTGAGGAGCTGCAGAGTCTGTTTGAGATGCAAATGTCCCACTCAGCCAGGCAGCCCCACACTCACACTTTACATCACACAAGATCCTCTGTCCACTTCCACTCACCTTGGATCCTGAGCAGGATTATGCTGCTCTGCGTTCAGGCAGCGCTGACAGGTGGACATGATGGATTCAGACAGGAAGACGGTGTCTAGGGTCTGTACGCTCCTTCATCACCGTAGCTGGAGAAATGTTACTGCCGAATTCAAATGTAATTCAGACATGTTTGATTTCCCCCTGAAACACTGAACGGAACGGCATCTGTTCCTCTTCTGCACATGTGGAACAGCTGGACTTTGGGTTTAATTTAAGGGGTTTTGTTAGGTGCACAGGGGGTTTAACTACAGATTAGTTTGGTTTAGTGCATGGATGAATGGACTTTGAAGCTGTAAAATTCCATTCTCCACTGACCCCAAGTGGACGAGGCAGATGGTACCGGGCCTGTGCCCGGTTCTGTTCGAGGTTTCCTTCACTGAACAGAACTGAACCTAGTGCTGCACAAGGGGGATTTGTTGAATCTCTTCCTAACGTTTGACTTTACATTGTAAAGTTCCTGTGATTTGGAGCTTTATCAGAGAAATTAAACTGATTTAATTCTGTAGAATTTGTTGAAAAATATTTACAGCAGCTACTTAAACTTTTAGATGTAAAATAATTTTCAACCAAGGTGCATTAGTAAGTATTTAGTAAATAAATCATGGACTGTAAAACTCTTGGTAGGATTTTGGTGGATTAGTGAAGAGACGTCGATAAACCTACCAAATAAATGAAAGACATTTCTTAATTTTCACCTTTAAGGATTAATAAAGTCAGTTCTAAAGAATTTTAACCTCTAATAAAGTCCTTAAGTAGTCCAAAAACATCCTGTTTGACTTATTGTCCAAATCAATAATTTTTCTCTCACTAATATTTAACCGTAAATGTATCATGAAATCCTGAATGTGCGAGTGAATTTTTTCATACTTGACCTTGTGAACACACTGTCATTCGTAGAGGTGCTGAAATATTTTCTTTTTATTTAAACGACTTCCTTCCGACTGTCTTCCAGGACAGAGTCCAGTCTGAGGGGAAGCACTTGTTGGCCAGACACATGAGCGTGACCTTCCCCTTCTGCAGCTCCTCATCGGATGGGGGCGGCACAGTCAGGATGGGGACGACTGGACCCAGCCTGGGAGGAGGAGACAGAGACAACATGAAGAAAGTTGATACAAAGAGAAAAGAAACTCCAGCCTGTTGGTTGCAGCAGAGGAGGCTGCTGGTTCTGTTGGTCTTTAGTGTTTCACTTCTCTCTCTGAGCTCAGTAACCATGGCAACAAACAGGTTTCAGTACCAAGAAAAGCTACTTATCCGAGCATCTTGTAGTCGAACCCAGTTATATCCTTCAGATTAGGCCTTTTTCTCACCCTGGCCTGAATGACCAGTGTGTACAGACACTGAGCAGGAGTCTGCTGGCTTCATGGGCAGTTACCAGAACAAAAACCTACTAATGTGTTCAAATCCTAAGAAAAGGTTACAGTTGGCCAAGATGCACAAATCGTGGACTTAGATGAATGGAGGAATGGTAAGGAAAAGTTTGAGGTGTTTGGATCCAAACAAAGAGACACAGAGCTCATGAAACGAGCTCAGGTGGCTGCACGACATAAATAAAGTTAAACTGAGTTGAACTGAACACCAATTGAATTGAGATGCTTTGGCAAGGAAAGACTGGATGCCACTCCACACTGATCACACAGTCTTGCCAAGACAAAACCTACTAAGGTTGGCAAACATATGTTCGTTCGTTCGTGCTCGTTGGGTTACGCTTGGTCTGAGGTTTGGTTCTCTTTGTTTATTCTTTGTTTGGTTTTCTTGTTTGGTTCTTTGTCTGTCCCCATAGTTTGTCCAGTTTGTTTAGGGTTTGTTTAGTGTTTGTTTGTATGTTTCTTGCCCTCCCTTTTTTGGGAGAGTTTTAGTTTTTTTTGTTATTTCAATAAATAATTATTTCACACACTTCGCCGTCGTCACCACCCTGGGTCCTTATTCCTCACATTACCTCCATTCTGACAGTACAAACCAAGCAAGACTAGGACCCGGTGATGACAGGATAGCTAGCCATCATGGAGCTCTTTAATTATGAGAGCTTTGTTGGCACTCGGCTAGCTATCTGCCCGCCGGGTGTGTGCCCCCGTCGCAGAGAAAAGCCCAAACCTCAGACCAAGCTATTTGTTTGTGAGGCTGGGACGGTCGTCGCCCGTAAGGCTCCTGTGAAGAAGAAGAGGTCGACCAACGCCCAGCTGGTTCCGGTTCCAGGTCTTGTTCGTCAAGCTGGGGCGGTCGTCACTCGTAAGGCTCCTGTGGGGAAGCAGAGGTCGGCTGACTTCCAGCCGGTTCCAGTTCTTGTTTGTGAAATCAGGACAGTCGTTGCTCGTAAGGCTCCTGTGAAGAAGGAGAGGTCGGCCGACGCCCAGCTCATTCCAGCTTCTGTTCATGAAGCTGGGAAGGTCGTTGCTCGTAAGTCTTCTGTGGGGAAGCAGAGATTAGACGACGTCCAGCTAGTTCCAGTTTTGGTTCCTGCAGCTCGTCCGGCGCCAGTTCCAGCGCCGAGGTCTCCTGCAGCTCGCCCGGCGTCAGTTCCTGCGCCGAGGTCTCCTGCGCCGAGGTCTCCTGCAGCTCGCCCGGCGCCAGTTCCTGCGCCGAGGTCGCCTGCAGTTCATCCAGTTCCTGTTCGTCCAGTTCGTCCAGTTCCAGTTCGCCCAGTTCCTGTTCGTGCGCAGAGGTCATCAGGTGCTCGCCCGGCGCCTGCTCATCTAGTTCGTCCCCCGGAGGGGTTCGGCCGACATCGCCGGCCTCCTGACCGGCATCCAGTTCGTTCCCCGGAGGGGTGCGGCCGACGTCGCCGGCCTCCTGACCGGCCTCCAGTTTGTTCTTTGAAGGGATTTGGTGGCCTTACCGGGCTACCAAGTATGGACTGGGGCAAATCACAAACAAATGGGGATCATTTGGCAATTAATTAGGTTGATTGATATAAAAGGAGCATTTTAGAGAGGCAGAGCTTTAGATCTGCGGCAAAATGCATCTAAAACAAACATACGTTTTGAATGAAAGTCTTTATAGACACGGACGTGTTCATGCTGTATTTCCGTGTGTATTGGGAGTAAAGTCCTTCTGTAGCCAGTTTTAGTGAAGCTAAAATCACGGCAAGACTCAAGAATTACTGCTGGACCGTGGCAGCAGGAGACTCACTTTTTTAGTTGTTGTAGTTTAAGTTTAGCTGTGGTAAAATTAGCTACAATAAAACTATAATCATACATTATATTGAATATGTTATGATACTTTAAATTGATGCAAAGCTTGAACAAAACACATGCAAAATTAAGCAGTTAATTATTTTTCTTAAATGACATCAATACTGTTGTATTATGCACATCTATGTTTTCTGACTCAAGACTCACAAACAGAAAAAGAAAAAAACTTAAACAAACAGATTTTTCTGAAAAAGACACTTAAAGAGTAAATCACATTTTTTATTCGACGTACTAATAACTAAAGATTTTGCTGTTTAGTTATTAGTATGTCGAATGGGAACCTCTCAGAAAGTTGATCTAAACCAATTTGTATGTCCATGAAACGTGTTTTTGCTCTCTAACATCTTCCTCCGTCATTGGAACCTTTTTAACTAATTATGTTTGTTGTAAAATTGGTTGATACTCTGACGTGTAGCAGATGTTCTATGTGTTTGAAGAGAATTATGAAAGAAATCTCACTGTCATTGGCCAGAAACGGTTTTGAAAAGCTTGTCACTTCAGAATAATCAGGTTTAAGAAATGATTAGTGGCCATACTGATAATGTCAAACTATTGAGAATAGATGATACAGATGTTGTTTGTTTCTATGACGACAGCATGTAATGGTTCCTGTTTTTCTGTCTTAAAACATCCTTTTCTTCCACAGAGTGAAACTGACGTTTTTGATCAGTGTTGTGCAGTGATTCACCCTGGTGGACAAAGCTGGTTTTTAGATCATACCTCTCTCTGTTTCCCCTCATTTCCTACCTGAATATAGAGAATATGAAATGACATCACACTATAGCAGAGCAAATAACTGTGCCCACATCCTCTGACCGATAACCTGCGATAACGTCGCATCTTCACATTATAACATTTCGCAAAATAATATTGAGCTTCGTTGGCTGATACTGAGAGTATGAAACACAGATTTAATGTCACTCAAAGTTCTTATTCTCTTAAAGTGTTGTGATAGTGTCTGGACAGAACAGAAATATCTTTAATGCAAACATATCGTAGGACGTTGTGTTGACACGCTGTTGTTTCATAGATGTCAGACAACAGGAGCTAACGGATCACACACACATTCAACTTGATCAGCAAAAAGCCCGACAGCGTTTTACAAGGGTGACTTCTGAGTTTCCATGTTCTCCCTGGGTCTGTGCTGATGATCTTCACGTGCTCCCATGGTGCAAAGGTGAACAGGAAGCTCCATATTCACACACGAGTATGAATCTGCTCTGTCATAGACTGGTGACTGTTCTAGGTGAACGTGTGTGAGCTGGGATATTCTGTCAACTTTCACAAGTCGTATCCTGCCACAGTGATCACATCTGAGCAGCAGCATCATCGTTTAAGCCTCGACTGTCCCCTTGTATGAAAGGCAGCATCAACAGGAGACAGACTTTATGACCATGTTCAGAGACGGTGAGGTGTTGGCTGCTCGTCTCCTGGTTACAGTCTTTAATTTTGTGTCGTCTGCATCATCTCACCACGTGTGTTTCTGTGCATTTGTTGCATTTTTCCTTTTGAGGGTTAGAATCACCTTTTCTCTACACAGAAATGTTTGTGTGAGGAGACGGAAGGACGCCCGGAGGACATCGGCGTGTCTTCTAACTCTCTCCCAGTATCAACCGTCCCATCGATTTTGTCTGATCCCCTCACATCACACTACGTCCTGTTCTTTCCTACTACTACTACTCTTTCGGCTTTTCCCATTAGGGGTCGCCACAGCGAATCATCCTTTTCCACTTCACTCTATCCTGGGCATCTTCCTCTCTGACACCAGCTAACCTCATGTCCTCTGTTAGGACATCCATATATCTCCTCCTTGGTCGTCCTCTTGCCCTCTTGCCTGGCAGCTCCATCTCCAACATCCTTCTACCAATATATTCACTATCCCTCCTCTGGACATGTCCAAACCATCTCAGTCTGGCCTCTCTGAGTTTGTTGCTAACACAGGCAACGTGTGCTGTCCCTCTGATGAGCTCGTTCCTTATTCTGTCCAACCTTGTCACTCCTAAGGAGAACCTCAACATCTTCATCTCTGCTGCTTCCATCTCTGCCTCTTGTCTCTTTCTCACTGCTACTGTCTCTAAACCATAGAGCAGAGCTGGTCTCACCACTGTCCTGTACACCTTTCCTTTGAGTCATGCTGACACTCTTCTGTCACACAACACTCCTGACGCTTTCCTCCACCCACTCCAGCCCACCTGCACTCGCCTCTTCACCTCTTTTCCACACTCCCCATCACACTGAACTGATGACCCCAAGTACTTAAACTCCTGCACCTTCTTCACCTCAGCCCCCTGTAACCTCACACTTCTACCTGGATCCCTCTCGTTTACACACATGTATTCTGTCTTACTACGACTGACTTTCATACCTCTTCTTTCCAGAGCAAACCTCCACCTCTCCAGCTGTTCCTCCACCTGCTCTCTACTCTCGCTGCAAATCACAATGTCATCTGCAAACATCATTGTCCAGGGAGATTCCTGTCTGACCTCATCTGTCAACCTGTCCATCAGCATAGCAAACAAGAAGGGACTCAAAGCCGATCCTTGGTGTAGTCCCACCTCCACCTTGAACTCCTCTGTCTGACCTACGGCACATCTCACCACCGTCATGCTCCTCTCATACATGTCCTGGACTACTCTGACATACTTCTCTGCCACTCCCGACATCCTCATACAGTACCACAGCTCCTCCCTCGGCACCACCCTCGGTCATACGCCTTCTCTAAATCCACAAAGACACAATGCAGTTCCTTCTGACCATCTCTGTACTTTTCCATCAACAATCTCAAAGCGAAAATGGCATCAGTTGTGCTCTTACGGGGCATGAAACCATACTGCTGCTCACAAATCTCCACCTCCTTCCTAAGCCTGGCTGCCACTACGCTTTCCTACAGCTTCATTGTGTGGCTCATCAGCTTTATCCCTCTGTAGTTGCTGCAGTTCTGCGTGTCCCCCTTGTTCTTAAAGATCGGCACCAGAACGCTTCTCCTCCATTCCTCAGGCATCTTCTCACTCTCTAAAATCCTGTTAAACAGACTTGTCAGAAACTTCACTGCTGTCTCTCCTAGACACTTCCACACCTCCACAGGTACGTCATCAGGGCCAACAGCCTTTCCGCTCTTCATCCTTTTCAGAGCCTTCCTCACCTCATCCTTTCTAATCTCTGCTATTTCCTGCTCCACAACATCCACATCTTCCTGTCTTCTTTCCCTGTCATTTTCCTCATTCATCAGCTCCTCAAAATACTCCTTCCATCTTCTCTGCACACTCTCCTGGCTTGTTAGCACCTTTCCATCTCTGTCTTTAATCACCCTTATCTGTTGCACATCTTTCCCATCCCTATCTCTCTGTCTGGCTATCCTGTACAAGTCCTTCCCTCCTTCCTTCATGTCTAACCTGTCATACAGCTCATCGTAAGCTTTCTGTTTGGCCTTTGCCACCTCCCTCTTCACTCTGTGCTGCACTTCCTTGTACTCCTGTCTACTTTCCTCGGTCCTTTCTACATCCCACTTCCTTTTAGCTAACCTCTTCCTCTGGATGCAGTCCTGTATTTCCTCATTCCACCACCAAGTGTCTTTATCATCTTTCCTCTTTCCAGATGACACACCAAGCACCTTCCTACCTGTTTCCCTGATTACCTCTGCTGTAGTTTCCCAGTCATCTGGAAGCTCTTCCTGACAGCCCAAAGCCTGTCTCAACTTCTGCCTGAATTCCTCACAAGTTTCTTCATTCTTTAGCTTCCACCACTTGGTCTTCTTTTCTGACTTTCCTCTCTTCTTCTTCCTGACCACCAGAGTCATCTTACAAACCACCATGCGGTGCTGTCTGGCTACACTCTCTCCTACCACCACTTTACAGTCACTAACCTGTCTCAAATGACCTCGTCTACATAGAATGTAGTCCACCTGTGTACTCCTACCTCCACTCTTGTATGTCACTCTGTGTTCCTCTCTCTTCTGGAAGTAAGTGTTGACTAAAGCCATTTCCATCCTCTTAGCAAAGTCCACTACCATCTGTCCTTCTGGATTCCTGTCCTTTACACCAAACCTGCCCATCACCTCCTCATCACCTCTGTTCCCCTCACCAACATGCCCATTGAAGTCTGCTCCAACAACTACTCTCTCTCCTCTGGGGATACTCTCTATGACCTCATCAAACTCACTCCAGAATCTCTCCTTCTCTTCTAACTCACAGCCAACTTGTGGAGCATACCCACTGACTACGTTCACCATCACCCCTTCGATTTCTAGCTTTAGGCTCATCACCCTGTCTGAGACTCTTTTCACCTCTAGAACATTGTTCACAAACTCCCCCTTCAGGATCACTCCTACTCCGTTTCTCTTCCTATCCACACCATGGTAGAACAGTTTGTATCCTCCTCCAATACTACGTGCTTTGCTGCCTTTCCACCTCGTCTCTTGCACACACAGTACATCTACCTTCCTTCTCTCCATCATGTCTGCCAGCTCTCTACCTTTCCCTGTCATTGTTCCAACGTTAAGAGTCCCTACTCTCAAATCTAAGCTCCTGCCTTTCCCCTTCTCTCTCTGACCACGAACCCTTCTGCCTCCTCTCCTTCTTCGACCAACAGTAGTCCAATTTCCACCGGCACCCTGTAGGTTAACAGCACCGGTGGCGGTCGTTGTTAACCAGGGCCTCGACCGATCCGGTATGGAAGTGGTATGGATGACTCGCATGGTTGTACTTGGCAAAAAAAAAGCCCTTCCTGCCGCAACCCTCTCTATTTATCCGGGCTTGGGACCGGCACAGAAGTTACTGGCTTGCAACCCCTGTGGCTAGATTACGTCCTGTTCTTTCCTGTTCCCGTCCAATTCATTATCTGTTTTCAGTCGCTGCCGTCGTTCTGTCCTGAGTCTGTTTATTCAGTCAATGTTTTAGCTAACGAGACTTGGAGACGCTTGGAATCAGCTAATGTTAGCTGCTGTTAGCTAAGGACAGATGGAAGCAGTGGACAATAAGCAAAGATTTTCATTGATTTCAAAGTCGTGTTTCAGTCTTTGAGGCCAATACAAAAGACATGAGCTTGTGGGACATGTGAGGTTCACTAGTGTGTTTTCCTGTGTAGTTTGGAGACAAATCCATCTGATTAGACAGTTGACGCTGACAGATACCGTTTATTAGCTCAGGTGTAGTCTGCATCTTGACTTATTATCAGGGATGTGATTTGTGAACTGGTCTAACATGATCCCAGTGTCCCAACAGGAGCAGGAATGAGGTGTAGCTTGCACCTCTCAACCTGAACTGTCACCTCAGCGATGGACTAAAGGTCAGCACTTTATATTTGAGTCCAAAGTGAACTGAAGGAAACAGGGTTTTGTCTTTAAGACCATACAAAACAATATAAATGATGGCAGACCCCACAACGACAGTAAATATTGGCCCCCTGTCTGTATTTCAAAGCTTCGGACCAAGTGTGTCATGGTTGTCATCCTGAGCTGTGTTGCCCTGGATACGGTTCCTCCCTTCCTGATGCTCCTCCCTCTCTCCTCCCCTGCTGCTCTTTCGTTAGTGTAATCCTGCACACCTGTCTTGTCCTTCTTAAGCCTCAGTTACCTGTCTCTCTCTGCCAGAACGTCTTTCAGCAACAACTGATTGAACAACCTTTTCTCTAGTCTTTACCCACTTGATCTGCTCCTCCTGTCGCTAGTGTTTGTGCCTGTTTTATTTGGACCTCCAGCCTCCTGTTTCCTGTGATTACTTTGTTACTTTCTGGCCACGATCTTTTTCGCCTGGTCTGTTCCCCGGGGAACCTGCAGTAGTAAGTTGTCATTTGTTTTATTTTTCCACCGGTGTGTTTTTTCATTCTCTAAGATTATTAGTAAATCTTTTCTCTCGAGTGAAGTTTTTGCCTCGACCGTTTTGAGTTGTTATTTTGTTTATTGTTTCTTGAATTGTTACTTTGTTCATCATATCCGGACAACCCTCCTGAGTTCACCATCCCCGTCTGGTCCGCTTTTTCGTGTTCACCCGCAACCTGGCCGAGAGTCCTACACCTCTCCCTCCACTCATCATTCCCGTAAGCCCGTTATCATTAGTCCTCTGTTCTGGTTTATGTTTTCTTTACTCACCCTCTGTTTACCCCTAGGCCTCAGACCTGTCCGGCTCCTGAACAGAGTTTTCGCCACCCCGCACAGCTCCAACCAGATTCCACAACATCCACTTCCAATAAAATCTCTGCTCTTTCACTACCTTCTGACTCTGCCTCTTATCTGGGTCCACATAAGAACATAATTGTGACAAAGTGAGGTAAAAGGTTGTCACATTTGTTAGCGTTCCAAATGTGAGACTGATCATGGTCAAATCTGTCTGCAACAGCGGTCCCTCCTTTCTCCTGCCGTAAGCATATTGAGTCACTTCCTGTTTCTTCACACTGTTTCGGGTCAGTTTTTCCTCTGCCTCCTTCAGTGACAATGGTACTTGTAATAAGTATAAGGTTGTTGCAGCTTTGGAGGCGAGGCTCTCGGAATTGGAAGCACGGCTCCGCACCATGGAAAATAATCCAGCTAGTCAGGCCCCAGTAGCTATTGCGGACCAACCGAGCGTACGAGCACGTCTGTCTGCAGAATCCTTCCAACTCCCAAATATCTATAGAGACTGTGTCTGTTCCCCAACCAACTAAATTTTAAAAACTAAAAATGATCACAAGAGGAGTTAATCATAATAACTTAATAAAAGTCAGGACTGCTCCTCTTACTAAACAAAAACCTAAAAAAATTTAATGTGGATTATTAAATATCAAATATCTCTCGTCTAAATCTCTGTTAGTAAATGACTTGATAAGTGATCATCAACTCGATTTATTTTGTCTCACTGAAACCTGGTTGCAGAAGGAAGAATATGTCAGTTTAAATGAGTCGACCCCCCCAAGTCATATTAACTGTCATGTTCCTAGAAGCTCAGGCCGAGGTGGAGGAGTCGCTGCAAACCATCACACAAACTTACCGATAAACCCTGGACCTAAACATAGTTATAACTCATTTGAGAGTCTTTGAGAGTCTTACAACTTTAACATTCATGTAGATGCTGACAGTAACTCCCTCATAACGGGATTTACTTCATTATTAGATTCAATTAGTTTTTTCTCTAAATGTAAATGAACCTGCTCATTGTTTTAGTCACACCATGAAATTAATAAACTAACAGTATTTCCTCATAATTCTGTTCCCTCTGACCATTTATACAGCAGCTAGAAAAAAGTTTTGCTTCAGTAGGTGTTTATCTGAAAACACTGAACAAATTTAAGGAAATGATCCTTCATCATTTACTTCAACATGTACCGATATAACAGAGTAGCCTCATTAACTGTACTCCTGTACAAGTTGATTATCTGACTGATAATTATGCAGCATCTTTACGTTCCATACTTGATAGTGTTGCCCCTCTAAAAAAGAAGGCAGTAATTCTGAACAGGCGATCTCCATGGTATAGCTCGCAAACCCGCAATTTAAAGCAGGCGTCACGAAGACTAGAAAGGAAGTGGCGTTCCACTCATTCACAAGAAAAAGCCTGGAAAAAGAGTTTATACTTATACAAATTAGCCTCCGTAAAGCCAGAACAGCTTATTATTCATCACTAATAGAGGAAAACAAGAACAACCCCCGGTTTCTTTTCAGCACTGTAGCCAGGCTGACTAAGAGCCACAGTTCATAGTTTTCCATGAGCAGCAATGACTTCATGACTGTCTTTACCCTCCACACAAATACAACAGAATTAGAATCATCAGTAAGGCTTCAGTCCCTTTGAGACTGTTTTTACCCACAGATAGAGAAGCAAGAGTAATGTGGCTGAACTTCACCGTTCTAGTCAGAAGTTTTACTTTTCCCAGTTTTAGTTTCAAGTTTTTCTTGATAAAGTGAGGAAAATAGGCTGTTGCAATAATCAAGATCTGAGGAGATAAAAGCATGAATAATAATCTCAGCATCATTCATAGTTCAGACTTTTACAATAATCCTAATATGATCAAATCAAAGCTGAACTAATTCAGTGATGTGATGGTCAAACTTCAAGTTTCAGACACTGACAAAGATTTCTAGCAATTGGCTCAATGAATTTTAATGAAGCTCCTATAGCTGGCAGTATTTTCACTGGAAATACTTTGAGGTCCAACGATAAGAGTTTGTGATTTAAAGGAAACTGTAGAAAATGTTTCTAATATCAGACAGATGTTCTTGTAGAGAACTCAGCCTTCTATGATCATGGGAGTAGTTATCAGTATAAAAATGGAATGAAATAGGACGTCTGCATATAACATCACCCCAGGGAAGCACGTCGTGCAAGCAGGAGTTTCTTTAAAACGGGCTGTATGCAGGCGACCGGGAAACAACCCGGGACAAAAGCAGCACTCAGTGATAGTCCGATACTAAAGACCAGTGTAGTCAGTGAAGATCAGATTCGTTTGAATGTGGTGTATGTTCTTTTATTATTAGTGTTCTTATTGATTAGTAACTTCATCTGCCAAATAAGATTCATGGAGTAAAAGACACTGTAGCTTTTATGAAATCAAGTGGCACAATAGTTTTAAGTAAATTACAATGGAAAAAGTTTTACTATCTACAATGTCACGTGACAAAAACACATTGCACACAACAAATCTTTGATTTACTATATTTATTGTGGGTTTTGTGCAGAAACTGTAACTGTCCTTAAAAAGTCACAGACGAAACAATATGGAGTTTCTTGGTCTGTAAATCAGTTTTCCATGGGGCTTCCTCCTTCCACATTGTCGTTTCTGGGTGTAATATCTTGAAATGAGGATCATCTGTTTGAAGGTCTGTCTTCAGTTTTTTGTGACTGTGTCAGAAACGTCCAAATTTAGTAGAATTATGAAATCAACTATAGAGGTTATTTACCAGAAAATAGTCCAACAAAGACTTTATTTCATATAATTTAATTCAAAAACGTTTTGACGAAATTGGCCTGATGTTTGTTTAGGTTTGTTCAAAGTGCGACTTCAACTAATTTTGTCACAAACTATTGTCCTATTGATTGTGCTGTTGTCCTTTATCAGTTTTTCCAGTATTTTCACTATTTAGGAAAATGTTGCTCCCAGTGATTATTTTTTCTCTTTTAATGTTTTATTAATAATGTTTTAAAAATTGATTCTTTTGAAGTAACATAGAAAATAAAACATCTTCACCTTTAACATGTTTAACAACAGACAGAGAGAAAACAGAAGTTATGCAATTCAGATTTCGTCACCTCTAGAACTAAATGATCTTCCAGGAATCAGTTGGTGGAGGGGCGAGAGCTTGTGGGGCTGCCACCTCCAGCCAAAGGTCGGACTATTAGCAGAACAAAGTATAAAACACACTCAGCCACCACCAGTCCCCACTGCAGAACTTCATCTGGGCACCAAAACCATTTGCTCACAGTTTGAGTCCAGAGGTAAAGGTGAGTGAATATCACTGTCTGCTGCAGAAGCTGCTGAAACTGATGCTGCTGCATGTTTCAGTCTGACCTGTTTCCTGTTTCAGAACCATGGCAGCAATGAAGTGCATCCTGGGTCTCCTGGTCCTGCTCGCAGTCTCAGCCTTGACCGAGGCCAGGGTAAGTCCCACAGCTGGGGTCAGCACTCAGGTCGTTTTCTCCTCCCTGGTTGTTGGACACCAGCAGAAACTCTGTCTCTTGTCTGTCTGCAGGTTGTGAAGAGACAAAGTGGAGACAATAACGAGCTGAGCGTCTCCGAGCTGCTGGAGAGAGCCAACAGAAATCTCAGTGAGGAACATCCATCGTCATTCTCATGTTGATTTAGGGTTTTTCAAATGAAGGCTTCATATATTTCGGCTCTAATACTGATTCTTTTCTTAAGCTGAAAGTCAAATGTTCCTGTTGTAACAACAAACGAGGGAGAAGATTTGATTTGTTGAGACTATGTCGTTTGAACTTGACACATTATTTTACCAATTTGTGGTCAAACCTTCACCTCAGTGATGTAAAAATGTCAAATGTCTCACACTTTGGATTTGACATATAATCATAGTCTGTGTTTGGAAACTGACCAACAGTTTCCACCCAGGGCCAGTGTTTGTGTCATGACTGTTTGCACGTTGTCTCTGCAGACCCTGTCCAAGGTGGTGTCCAGATACAAGGAGACATCGCTGTGTCCAACAGCAGTGACACAGACTCCTGTGTCCAGGATGGATGTAAATGGCCTAAATCCTCTGATGGAAACGTCTACGTTCCCTATGTCATTTCTAACAGCTACTGTAAGAACCTCCATCCGTCCCCCTGTAGACTGTGTCTGATGCTGTTTGGTTTATGTCCGACTTCACAGCTAATATTTCACTGTCTGACATGTTCTGTCATAAAGTTCAGAGACAGACGAACGCACCAGTGATTTTGTCGTTATCCTCACTTTGTTTATTCATTATAGAAAAATGCTGCTCCCAGTATTTTTCCATTGAATGTGTTACCAACTTAAACCTTTTTAAAGTGACACAGAAATAAAACATCTTCACCATGAACATGTTTAGTAACAACAGACAGGGAAAAAGAAGGAGGAGAAAGAAGCCAGAGATCTGCAGATGTGCATTTTATAATGACTTTATGAATTCATGAAGTTACAGCATCGTGCATTTTGTAGCTTTTCATCTTTCTGATGGAGGTAAGACACAAGTCCACGTTTAATAGAAACTTATTCTAATCAAGTTTCTTTTCAATCATCTCATTTTGTGAATGAACGTTTTTCCTCACGGTGATGTCGTTCTCGGTTCATTTGACAGTTTTTTCCCTCTGTGTGTTTCCACCTTCAGCCTCGGAGCATCGCGGTGTCATCACAAGTGCCATGAACTCCATCTCCAGCTCCGGATGTGTTCGCTTCATCCCCCGCACCACTGAGACTGACTACATCCACATACAGTCTCTGGATGGGTATGTAACACAGCCAAGATCTATGGACGGCTCCAGGTCAGGGCTCAGTTCCTGCAGTGGCAGAGAGCAGCGAGGTGGAAGGATGCTGTCGAACAAACCATTCTCCTGTGTTCTCCAACATGCAGCTGCTATTCGTTCGTGGGTCGCCAGGGCAACGCGCTCAGACCGTGTCTCTGAACAGTAACGACTGTATTCACTTTGGAATAGTCCAACACGAGCTGCTCCACGTCCTGGGCTTTCACCACGAGCACCGTCGCTCCGACAGGGACCAGTACGTCCAGGTCCTGCTGCACAACGTCCTCACTGGTAGGCTGCAGAGATCTTGGCACCAAAACTGTTTCCTCACAGCTTGTTGCATCATGATAAAGTCTTTATTTATTCATTATTTCAGTTCTTTATGATTAGATGATACAGCAGAATTAAGCCCTGACAGGAAAAACCAACGTCTTCATGTGCTGCTGCACCAACCGACTTTATTTCTAATTCTGAATGATGCTACTTATTCTCCACATATAGATTTGAATCAGCATTATGCCTCCACCGCAAAAAGATCAACTTTTTAATTCTGAACATTTTATCAGTGTCGGCTGATTGTTTCAAATATCAGCCGGTAAAATATGATGCATTGATAAAGACCCTAGTTTAACATGATCCTTAAATGTAGCAGTATCAAATATCCAAAACCAAACAATTTTCTAGCACAGAGAGGCAGTGGTGCATCATAATGACTGAACTTAATTATTAACACTTTGTACATTGTGATGAAAATACTGTTGTGCTCTTTCTTCTTCTGCAGGTATGGAAAACAATTTTAATAAGCTCAACACTCTGAACGAGGCAACACCTTATGACCACAACTCGATCATGCACTATCACAAGTCAGTATAAATTTATCTGCTCTGTATTGTGGCGTGAAAGTTTGAATATTTAATGTGAGGTAGCGATTTTAGCAGCCCTGTAATCTATTTATGATCAAAACATGATCATCAGAATTCAGAAAACTCACTGACTCTGACTGTCTCCTCTCTGCAGTCGTGTTTTCTCCAAGAATATGAATCCCACCTTGGTGGCTGCTTCCAACCCCACAGTCCGGTCTATCGTAGTCAGAAACCTTCTCTTGAGGGACTTCAACCGCACCAACCTTGTTTACTGCTTAAACTAGTTACGCTGAATCTTCTTTGAACTTGTAAACACACGTTAAGCCTGTTATTGTGTGTTAAATGTTCAAACTCTGCAGATATTCGTTTATTCTGGTGAATAAATGCAGTTCATGACATAAAATCTTTACGTATAAAAGTCTGTATTTATTGTAATAGATAAATAATAATGTTGAAGATATGTTTCTTACCTCATTCCTTAAAAACCAACTTCTGGTGATTTATACTCAGTAATATATTATCTGAACATATATATAACATACCTTCCATCTTCCGGTACCAGCCTACACTTCATCCCTGAAGTGGCTGACAGCCTGTCACGGAAAAATATTGACAACTACTGGTCCAGACACCTCGAGTGTAGTCAGTAAAGAAGCTGCATCCAGGATGTCTTTGAAGGGTTTTATTATCTTCAAGAGAGAAGAACAAGACAGAGTTTTGTGCTCTGTTTAGTTCCGTTCTAAAGTCTGACACATCACAAACATGTTTTATACCCGTCTGCTGCTGAGCAGAACATTCCCACCATCAGGCTCCCAACACTCCTACATGTCTCCAGATCACTACAGTTTCCTGTTAGATAGCAGACAACCTTGGGACGGTTACACAGAAACTTCCCAAGATAAAAACATGCACATGAGATGAAGGACGCTATGTTTCAACATTCTTCATAAAAACACTGAATATCATTTGACCTTAGAACTAAGCGAAACATAACCATTAAAATTTAATCACTTTTGGATTTTCCCATCACAATTCCCTCCTTTTGATGACATTTTAATCACAAACGTACAACAGATGTATCATGTAACAGGGGTCATCAGATGTATAAATTCCCAGAGATTTAATATACATCATCATAATGTTGTATGATGAGTCCACTCACTGAGTTGTAGAGCTCAGCATAGATTAGCAGGTACTGTGAGCATACTTAAACATAGGGGTCTTCACTGGACTCTGTGTATAGATCATCATCGGCTCGTAATACACCGACATTATTTTGCATCTTATTTCAATGAGTCTGATGACTCGTAGCACTTTCTGTGGCTACTTACACATTCACAAAATGCAAGAATTGTAAGCACAACAAGTAAAGAGAGTATAACAGCTTTCATTTATGAAATACCTGGCCAATCCAGTTAATCCAACCAGTATTAATACCAACATTTTGTGAAAGCTCTTCTCTGAGGGACCTGACACCCTCTAAGGCTCTGGTGACCCTTCGATCAGGGGCAGTGATGTCCAAACAAGGAACATGTCGAAGGCCGTACTGTCCTTCCAGGACATCAAGGACTTGACAATAATATACAGTATATAGTTAATCCAGTCAACATTTTGAGTCATATGGTGAGTTAATTAGCAATAATTACAGTCAAGTGGCAGATCACCGTGTCTTTGTCTGCTCACTTATCTGCTCTGTTATAATCACCTGTACTACATGCTGTTGTTAACATGAATCTATTCATTTTCAGAAAGTGAAAATTATGGAAAGGAAAGTTTTAACGTATTAATACGTATTAATAGGGGCTAATGTCAGTTAGCGACTGGTAATGTTGCAGCAGTACTTACATGTGTCATCATTTCTGAGTTAATGAATATTGTTCTAAGAATCTTTATTTATTTATCCATAAAAAGTAAAGTACTGTCTATATAATGAAGTAAAAGTAAAAATCTTCTTTTCTGTTCGGTTGGTGTGGAGACAATTTCTTGATAAGTTTCCACTTTGTCTCACACTCGGACTCGTCCTTCAAGCTGTGGATGAGAAGCATCAACAGCAGCCGTGTCCATGGCACGAGGAGCCTCGTCCTGTCCTCCATGGTTTTGTTCTCAGTGTTGCTTCGCTCTGACTCACTTATCTCCTTCTTCACGGCTTAGGGACTCGGAGTGCAGGCACGTCCAACCGCACTCGTCCTCCTTGTCACAGGGAGAATGGTTGAGTGCAAGTGAATTAGTGAATTAGTGAATTAGTGAGGGTTCTCCTCCGACTGGCTCCCTCCGGTGAGCGTCGTGCAGCTGGGGAGAAGTTGTCTTCAGGCTCTGGCACCTTCTTGCAGCGGGTCCATGTGACTCTCTCTGCGACCTTCACTGCCGCACCTGGAACGTTCCACTTCCTGGGTCTCCAGTGCTTCCAGTGCAGACAACGTCTGGCAAAACTGCAACATGCATTTTCACAGTAAAAATTATTTAAAATAAATAACATAACATGTTCAAATGGTTTATCAGATGGAGCATACGCTCCCTGTGGAATTAGTAATGTCACAAAAATAAGCAAGACTGGATAATATTTCTGTGCATACGATTCACACTGTATCAACATTCCCCATTTTTGACAGATGGTTCAACCCGTGTGTCAATTTCATAAATGTTTAACAAGACATGGGTTTAAAATTTCATTTTGGAATTTGCAACCAACTGTTTTTACCCACAAAATTCCCTTTCATCAGCAGTAGAAAACTGTTGTATAACAGCGAATTGCACTTTTTTGTATTTATGTTTGTCATTATGTGAGTGTGTGTGTGTGTTTGTGTGTGTGTTACTTCCTGTAGCGCAGCTTCCAAAGCTACAGCATCCACACTGGGTTTCCTGCTAAAACTAAGTCAGAGTCATTAGTTAGTGTTATTTCCTAAACCCTCCGTGTTTAATTCAATTAAAAGAAATTCTAAAACGTAGCTATAGAATGTATAGATAATCTAAGACAAAAAAATAATTGTTTTTGTCTTCTGTTAACTCCATGTTAACACAAATTTAGCACCTTGAGATAAATAATACGATTTCAATAAGATGGTAAACCTCAAACCTCAACTTTAAATGATAAAACAATTGCAAAATCCTCCTGGGTCGCTTCAGTGGCGAACTTGTGTAACGCAGAATCATCTGGAAAAGTAAAAGTGTCACTGGGTTAAGAACATTACATCCATCAACAATTACATTAGTCAGGTTATGTATCACTGGTATTAAATCTCTTTTCAGATGCCCATCTTGTTGTAGAAAGTTGTGATGTTCTCTGCTCCTGGAATATGAGAAACAAATCCAGAAGGTTAGATCAAAGTTAGATCAACCTGACCAACATTATCTCTGGATGCCACGACCGATTCCTCTGCAACTGTCACAGCCTGTAGACAGCAGGGTCAATCTGAGCTAAAAAGTCAGCAACAAGTCATTATCAGCCGTCATGGTCCTGTAATAAAATACGTCATATAGTCATTTCTCAGGTCAACAAACTAAATATATACACTTATACATGAGTTTGGATTGGGTCACACTAATATAAAATCTGCTTATAGTTATTTTCCATGAGATAATAAGACAAAGAGCCTTTTTGGTAATTTTGAATCGATTGTTTTCAGTATGATGTCATACCCAAGAAACTCCTCGTGCGTTTCCGGGTTAGAGGAATGACAGTGGATTGTTTGTCATACAGTTTAGTGAGAGAGTTGTGCCCTCAGCTGTGATCACATGAACTAAAGAAGTGACTTTAGGTGGGGAAATTGTAATGTAAACAGACTTTATGTCAATTTCTTTACTAAATATTGGGGTAGATGAACCTTTTCTAACTTGCAGGCTTCTTCAGACGAGCTGCAGATGATAAAATCATCACTGTGCTGCAGCAGAGCTGATCCTGCTGGAAAATGCAACGTCTCAAGGTTTCAACTACTGAAAAACATTTGGACCAAATCTCGTTTATGGAATCATTATTAGTTTCTTTAGGAAGAAGCAATAGACATTAGTGGAGTTTGTTTGTGGTTTTTATACTTCCAGAACTGGAAATAGAGAGAGAGCTGTTTTTACAGATCTCCAATGTGTGAATTGATGATTCTCAAAGATTTTCACAATAAAAATTCAACACCTAGTGTAATTCCATCAATGACTTTTGATTTAAAAGATACTGATGTTTACTGGGCCTGTAAGAGCACTTTGGTGTTAATATGACCTGCTCACAATTTTTTATAAAACCTCGTACACAAACATCCTATTTGTGTTTTGCCCATAAACTTTCAGGCACACGTCTCAATGCTGGTGTGACTGCTGCCTCTGTGTCTGATAGGAAACAGGACGTGTGTTTTTCTCAGGCATGAGAGAGACTGAATGTGTGTCGTGTAAAACACAGATAAGAGACATTCTGTCGGCACTTGAAAACATCACAGCTGAGTCAGACTCAAGTTGCTTCCAATCATGTACAGAAGAACACATTTTTACAACGTATCCTAAATCTCTCCATTCAACTGATTCTGATTTATTTAATGAAATGTAAAGAACAACATTTGAAAAG
>CM065176.1:25292023-25399523 GCA_033026295.1 Channa striata | reverse complement strand
CACATGAGACAAAGGACGATATGTTTCAACATTCTTCATAACAACACTGAATCTCATTTGACCTTAGAACAAGAAAAACATAACCATTAAAATTTAATCACTCTTAATTTTCATTTCCCTCACAGTGTTTCAATGTTAGTGTGAGAGAATTTTGTGGCTTGAGTGAGCACAAGTGTAAGTGAAATATGAAAGAGTTTCTATTGTATTTTCATCAGTGAAAAGAAATTTCAACAAAATTATTGTATTGCATCAGATTACATGTGTCTGTTCTGAAAGATGACGGGAAGGAAAGTGAGAAACTAATGGACGTGTTGACACAAACAAAGACTTGTTCTGTGCTAAGGTGATGAAGATCGAGTGGATCCGAGTTTCATTCAACACATCCAGCAACTAAGTAAAAGTAAATGAAAAAATCACAATGTTGTAAATAAGAAATTCATAACTCACGGTGACATTAAGTAACATTATAACTGAGTATGGATTAGAAAGAAAACTAACGTGTAGGAACCATTTACTCCTAAAACCTTCTCCTTCACTTTTTTCCTGCATATATCAGAGCAGCTATCAAAGAAGGGTTCAGCTTTATCCCCCACATGTCTAAGAGGATTCCTGTAAGTCCTGCGTGGGCCCCCATTCACAGACAGAAATCTGGTCAGAGCTCAGATAAGGCAGGTAAAACGTCGAGCAGGTGAGACATCAGTCAGGTTGATTAACTCAAGATCAGAGCAGAAGCTCTGGACAAATACGAGAAAAGGAAAACTCAGAAATATACACACAATAAACCTCTGATGTGATCAAATAATTAGGTGAGTAACAGGAAATCAGAAAGTATCACAACTGTTAATAAGACGTAGGCTGCTGAGAGGTCAGCTGTCAATCTGTAACAATCACCACCACAGGTTACCAGCAAACAGGTGAGTGAGCCAGGAGGGAACGAGGACACAGCAGAGGAGCTTAGATCTCCTCGTGCAATGAGGGAAACAACAACCCGTGGCAACAGGTGAAGTGCTTGACGTCACCACACGAACTGAGCCCAAACAGAAAAATAGAAAGTGTGGTCCCAGAATGAAGTCAGGGACATGATGAATCAAAAGTGGGAGGAGCTTAAATACCTGAGAAAACGGAAAGATGTTAGGGCAGGTGGAGCTGGGGGAACAGCCTCAAGAAGAAGCAGCTGAATGTAGGTGGCAGGTTTGTATGAGGGTATTTTTGTATGTCCTCAGCTTGTCATGACTCAGTTCCTCAGCCCCACTTCCTCCCTTGCACTTTTATTTTGTTACCCGCTCTCCTCCACTTCCTGTCCAATTCTACTACGGCTCAGGCAACTTCACCACCCTTGATTGCCCTCAATTGGTTTCACCTGTTCCCCCTGTCTATTTGTACCTGGACTTCACCACAGCTTGCTGCCAGATCGTCTTTCCTCATGACGACCTTGCAGCCTCCAGGAAAGTTTCTTGCCACGCGGGATTATTTCAAGTTTGGATTACTCTGTCTGTCTCTTTGTCTGCATGCTCCTCAGCCAACTTGCCCTCACAGCCTTGCCACACCGGACTTCTCCCACCACTCACCTACAATCCAAGATCTCTGGTAACCAGCCTTCTACAGCCACGACTCTGGTTCAAGCCGTCTACCGCCACGACTCCCCCTCCCCCTCATCATTCACAGTATTTATCCTAATTTCAATAAACGTTCACAATCTTCCTCCTGTGTCCTGTGCTTCTGGGTCCAGAGAAAAACACATATCTGACACAGCTGAGATCATGACCATTTTAGGTACGAAAGCTCAGACGTTGTTTAGACTTTAATGTGATTCTTTCATACGTCGATAAAGGGAATTGGAGCAGTTAGTTGGTGCCTCACAGATAGAAGGTGGTTCTGGCCCCATGACGGCTGTGATAGGCTCCATATGTTTTCACTTTTTGTTCCCTTGTTAAAAAGTTTTTAGGTGTCTGGAGGCGGAGGTGGGGGAGGAAGTTCATCTTGTTGGTCAGACACAGGTGAAGTGCTGGTGATCTCTGAGCCAGTACAGGTGGGGTGTGTTGGGCTGTGCGCAGTAAAACATGTTCAGACTGTCTGCCAGTTTTTAGTTTTCTTCACCAGGTGGGAAACGATTCCTGCGTAATAGTTTCAGCTCAGTAATCAATACCAAAACCTTGTACCTACAGTTCTTAATATTACTGACAAGAATAAATCTGCAGACTTTATTCTGCAGAGAGAAGCGATGAAGAATCAGCTGCCTCTGAAACATGCAAACAAATTTCAGACGGCACTTACTTCTTAAATTCATCACCTGTCTCAGTTTGACACTTGCCCTGTTCACTCTAAACAGCACTACTTTTCTCTTCTCTGGGCTATAGAATCTTTCTCTTGTTTGTTTCAGGTGACGACACAGAGATGATTTAACCTCCTACTAAAAACAGTGTATTCACTCCCCTCAAGCCAGTCGCAAATTCATCGTTGGCTGCATATGACCTCATTGGGGCACATGACACCTGAATGTCCGCTATATATAGTCCTGAGATTCTGCTGTTCGTGCTGATAATGTAACATTATGAATCTTTATATTGTTTCGTATTTTTGGCACTAACCATGATTCTCATGATTCTTTCATCCCCATTTTTACATTCACAAGGTTAGAATTTTCAGATTTTACATACAAACTGTTTTGTATATGAACTGTGTTCATTAGGTGCATTATATTAAGTGGCAACTATAATATTTTGGCTCGTTCATTTTCATATAGTGGTCAAAACATTAGAACAAATGGACTGTCATGGACTGGACTGCAGTGCATGTGCAGTTTGGTGCGAACTGTCACTCACTGTAACGGTGAATTGATTTGTTGCTGCTCTTATGAAAATACACTCTGCCAGTCAG
Organism: Channa striata; assembly: GCA_033026295.1. Lineage (NCBI taxonomy): Eukaryota > Metazoa > Chordata > Actinopteri > Anabantiformes > Channidae > Channa > Channa striata. The sequence continues at coordinate 25,396,646 of CM065176.1, read as the reverse complement.
TGAACATGGAGGGAATGCAGCGTGTATTTTCATAAGAGCAGCAACAAATCAATTCACCGTTACAGTGAGTGACAGTTCCCACCAAACTGCACATGCACTGCAGTCCAGTCCATGACACTTTCAATATGGCCACATAAAAAGGATTCGTGTGACTTGGTGACACGGGTGAAAAGCCTCTATCGGACCGTTCAGATTTTTCAACTTTGGTGATATCCATTTAATTAGGGGTGTGAGTTTTAAAACAAACTGACTACACCAGAGGCCAATTAGGTAAGTCACTTATCAAATATTTAATCATTTTCTTACAAAACTGAAAGTGATTTCAACCTGTGTTCTAAGGGAACATTTGTTTGTTTCTAATGTTTCAGATCTGTTATGTCCTACATTTACAGTTATGACAAGACACAGTGAAAAGTTGGCATATTCAGAGAGCGGGTGGAGGAAGACCTTGGACATCATGTTGAAGGTGGTAAACAAAGTTGGCAATTCTTGCATGAAATGTTCACAACCCAGTTTCAGGTTTCTAATAAGAGCCGTACATTTCCATGACTGCAGCCACTTCTTCTGTGGTGTTAGCAAAATAAATTAGTAAAATTGAAGCTGTCATTGTGTTTAGTTTAGTTTAGTTTTTGTAATAGTTCATCAGATGCTAAACAGAATCAACAATATTACAATAGAATTATGCTATAAATTAACAGTTAATTACTGTCGACTGAACTTTACAGTATCTTCTCTCATTCTGCAATTGCATACTGTGACCTCACAGCAATGCCAGAAAACTGTTACTGTAAAATCACAATTTATTGTTTTATGTACAACAGCTTACTGTAACATAACAGGAATATTATGAAGCGTTAACTACAAAATCACAGTTAAATGCAGTAAATTTATAACGACATACTGTCATATCACAGTAACTGTCATGAGTCCACTCCGGTCACTGTTGCCCTGGTTACCGTTGTTTACGCTTCTCTGCATTTTCGGTCTTACCCTGCTCCTCCCGTTGCTCCTAATCAACCTAACACTGGTCACCTGTTGTCTCCCTGTTTTTAAACCCCACTCACCTGCTTCTCCTTGCTGGATCAACTTCATTCATTCCTCTACACACATCGTTGTAAGTCTCTCTGTTGCCTTTTGTTTTTTCAAGTGAATTTACCAGTGAGAAGATTCTTGTATTTTTGTTGACATTTTGGTTTTTGAGTTTTGTTCCTGGGTTTCTATTATTTGATGATTTTTGAATGCCTGGCAGATTTTGTGTTTTTTCCTCTGGTCTTGTTTTTTCCTTGCCAACCGGCAACACGAAGGTTTCTCTGCTTGTCCTTTTTTCGGCTAGCCGCTTTTTGTTGATACTTTATTTCCTAATTTGTTACTTTGTACTTTTGTTACCTTTTCTCCTGCGTCCTCCCCGTCAACAACCTCACCTGCTCCTAGCCGATCCTTCCCCTTCCCGAGATTGTCTCCTCCCCTCATCTACACCTTAAGCCAAATAAAGTTACCTCACGTCCCTCATTTCTCTGCCTTCTCTTACCCTCTGCTTTTTTCCTAGGCGACCGAATTCTCAACTGGGGCTCCTCTTGCTCTAAACTGTGTTTGCGCAATGCTGCTGTTTTTCCGACCACTAACGCGAAGACCCCGTCAGTATTGATCTATCAAATGTTCCCGAATATTATCATGATTTGAAACAAGTTTTTTTAAGGGTTAAAGCCACTTCTCTACCGCCACATCAACCGTATGACTGTCCCATCGAGTTGTTGCCTGGTGCGGTTCCTCCTCGGGGTAGGCTATATTCCCTTTCCGCCCCTGACCGCAAGGCTATGACCACCTACATTAATGAGTCCCTCCCTGCTGGACTCATTCGTCCCTCATCCTCTCCGGCCGGGGCGGGTTTTTTCTTTGTAGGTAAGAAGGATGGGGGTCTTTGACCCTGTATTGATTACAGAGGTCTTAACAATATCACTGTTCGCAACCGTTATCCATTACCGCTTATTTCCACAGTTTTTGAACTTCTGCAGGGCTTTGAGGTGTTCACTAACTAGACCTTAGGAACGCTTACCATCTCGTGCACATACGGGAGGGAGACAAGTGGAAAACGGCGTTTAACACCCCAGTCGGTCATTTCGAGTACCTGGTTATGCCATTCGGTCTTACTAATGCACCAGCAGTTTTTCAGAACCTAGTCAATGATGTGTTGGGAGATATGTTAAACAAGTTTGTTTTCGTCTACTTCGTCATCCTAATCTTCTCCCCCTCTGAGACTGAACACGTTTCTCGTGTCCGAAAAGTACTGACCCGACTCATGCAGAACAATCTCTATGTTAAAGCCAAAAAGTGTGTTTTTCATGCTTCGTCTGTTTCCTTCCTGGGATTCGTCATCTCCCCTGGGAGAATTGAGATGGACCCTGGGAGTGTGAGCGTGGTGGATTGGCCCACTCCTGAGTCACGTAAGCGGCTGCAACGTTTCTTGGGTTTTGCTAACTTTTACAGACAGTTTATTCTAAATTACAGCTCCATCGCCGCCCCATTGAATGCTCTAACCGCCTCCAAGAGGCCTTTCATCGGGTCTCCTCTGGCTGAAAGAGCCTTCGCCCACCTGTTCTCCTCGGCCCTCATTCTCACTCTGCCCGATCCGGGAAAACAGTTTATTGTTGAGGTAGACGCCTCCAATGTGGGTGTGGGAGCGGTTCTTTCCCAGAGGTCTGGGGAGGTTTCTAAAGTACATCCGTGCGCTTTCTTTTCACGCCGGCTCTCTGACGCAGAGCAGAATTATGACATTGGCAATCGCAATTTATTATACAAGCTGACGCTGGAGGAGTGGAGGCACTGGTTGGAGGGGGCAACACATCCCTTTCTTGTTCTCACGGACCATAAAAATCTAGAATACCTCAAAACTGCTAAACGGCTGAATCCCCGTCAGGCTCGCCGGGCCCTCTTCTTCAACAGGTTTCACTTTACCTTATCCTATAATTCCAAGGCTGATGCTCTCGCTCTGGTTTTTGATCTCTCTCCTACGAGCAATGACATCCTGCCCCCATCTGTCCGTCTAGCCATAACTAGGTTCGAGATTGAAGAAGAGGTGTCCCAAGCGCTGCTCCACGTTCAAGCTCCTCCCTCTTGTCCTCAGGGCCGTTGTTTGTTGCCGACCACCTGTGATCTAAGGTACTAGATTGGTGTCACTCATCCCGTCTGTCCTGTCACCCCGGTATTTCCAGTACTGTTTGTCATCCGTCAGAGATTTTGGTGGCCCACCATGGCTAAGGATGTTCAGGAGTTTAATTCAGCCTGCCCCACCTGCGCACAATCGAAACTCAGTCACTGCCCGCCTGTAGGCTTGCTTCACCCTCTTTCCATCCCGAAACGTCCCTCGTCGCACATCTCATTAGATTTTGTCACCGGACTTCCTCCTTCGCAAGGCAACACAGTAATTCTCACTGTAGTTGAAAGGTTTTCTAAAATGGTTCACTTCATCCCCTTGCCTGCCCTTCCGTCAGCCAAAGAGACTGCCCAGGCTTTGATTAATCAGGTTTTCAAGATCCACGGCCTCCCTCGTGATGTTGTCTCTGACCGTGGTCCCCAGTTTATCTCCAAGTTTTGGCTAGAGTTTTCTCAGTTGCTCGGGATCTCAGTCAGTCTTTCTTCGGGTTTTCAACCCCAGTCTAATGGGCAGTCTGAGAGATTGAATCAGGATCTGGAGACCGGGCTCCAGATTCTATGCTCTAGGGACCCGTCCTTCTGGTCTCAGAATTTAATCTGGGTAGAGTATGCGCAAAATTCACTCCCATCTGCCTCCACGGGGTTGACTCCTTTTCAGATTGTGTATGGGTACCAACCTCCATTGTTTGATGGCGTCTATGCAGCGATGTCGGCTGGCCTGGAAGAGAATGCATGCCACTCTGATCAGGACTTGTACAAGACATCCGCCGACAGATGCCGCAGTTTTTTTTTTTTTTTTTTTTAAGAAAGTTACCTGTGAAATGGTTTATGGATTTTTCAGTTTTTGGGGGGTTTTGTGAATTTTGTTCTCGGGTTTCTATTTTTGAGGATTTTGAATGCCCGGAAGATTTTGTGTTGTTTTCCCTCAAGTTTGGTTTCCCGCCTCGCCAATCTGCATCACTGAGGGTTTCACCGCATGCCCTTTTTCTCGGCTAGTCGTTTTTGTTGGTACTTTGTTTTGATAGTCTTGATGAATTCAACCTGTCCTCTATCAACAGACTCCTTCAGAGCAATAAAGACCTGAACATTTTCTCTTCTCTCTGTCTGCATGTGTCTTACTCAGCTCCACTGAGCATTTGATCTTGTCCATCTTCAGTTTTTGCATCGGTCTTCTCCAGATCTTGCTTTAAGCTGCAGCTGCAGCTCGGGTCTTTGTGTCCAAACTGTAAAAGGCTTTACAGGCAGGCACTGTACATCAGTGTTGAGTGATGCGGTTTTTGCAGAAGTTGTGTCCACATGATGTGGAGACTGGATCAGTGAAAACATCCAGACAGATGGAGCACAAAAACTGATCTTCAGTCAGCAGACAGCTGGCAGCAGACATTTCTACACACTGAGGAGAAAATGAAAGGCAAACAAAACTGTCCCAAGTATATCATCAAAAAAATTAAGTAAGTGATTGAGCAGGATCATAGAAGGCAATAGCACAAAGATCAAGAGATTCAGACGTGAGGTCATGACAGTAGTTGTAGCCTGAGGAATAGATACGTACAGAACAACATGTTTTCACGGTGAAGGCTGCAGCTAAAGCTCATTATATTCATGTTACAGTTACCACTGTGTGAAAAGGACTTTCATCAACAAGTAAGACATTTCAACTCTTTAAACGCTGAAACTCAGTTAATATTTAACTCGTGTGATTTTACCCTGCTTCAGCCGCTAGTTTGGACTTTGTCCGAGTTGTGGCGCAGATCATTTCTCCGTGTGAATCTTTGGTAAGTGACAGTTTCACTGTGTGAATGAGTCTTTGCAGTTCGATGAACTGTGACAAACACAAGTTGCAGATGTTTGTGTTGAAGAGCTCAGCTCTGTGCTGACAGTCAGACGTAGTGTTCAGGATCGTCAGCTGCTCGAACAACAGCAGAGTGAAGGATGGGGAGGAGGGACGATGACAGTCTTTATCAAACATTACTGAGGGTTTTTTTGGTTCCTGGATCTGATTCCAGATCAGTACTGAACAAATCAAATTGTGATTGTTGTGACAAAGGAGCTGCAGATAAAGAAACGAGCCAGAACATGAGTCACTTTGACTTTTCCTTGAAACATGTTCAGCTACAATGAAGGAAACAAAAACACTTCCTGCAGAGTTTCCACATTAAAAGTCATACAGTTTTTGACAGACTTTTAATGTGGAAACCCTCAGGAAGTGTTGAGAGTGTTGTTGTCTGTATCTGAACATGCTGCTTCCTGTTCAAAGACTAAGTGGTGAGTGTAACATGACTCTATTGTTGTACTGATGAATGATGCTGTGGAAATCCACATTCTACTGAATGGACCATGTGTTGGAGGAGCTGCAGGTAATTCACCTCATGTTTTCTTACCTGCCCTTTATTTGTAGGAGAATTTACAGGGAACAAGTTGAAAGAGCTGGAACCTCAACGGAATTGAAAATTAAAGTTTGAAATGTTGAAATATGGACTTTGGCTCCTGAATGGGTTTCTGTGCTCATGTCAGGTTCTGGGTTGAGTTGAGAGATGGCAGAGGGATCGAACAGGAACACAGAGATTTTCATGTGACACAGACTCCACATCATTCAGGTCCAGTTCAAGTGTGTTTGTAGAGCAGCATCAGTGGTGGATCTCCACCATTGTCCATTTCCTGAGTAAGTGACTGTCCTGGAGTTTCTGTGGTCAGTCAGCACCATCTAGTGGACAGGTAGTAGAACTGCATCATCTGATGTGGGAGTTCTGTTCTGTCGCTGTTGCGTCTTATTCCACTGAAATGATTTCGTACATTAGTTTAATGTTCAATTGAGGCTCTACACACCAGTGAGGGTCTTTGCGATGTAACGAGTCATCGAATGCATTACATGCGACATTAAAGGACATAAGGAAGTTGTTTAGTTGGAACTTTTAAAGTTTTTGTCCCAATAGCAGAAATCTGCTGGGAATTTACTGGTGTTTGCAGCAGTAACACACGGAGCATATGAACTTTAACTGAAGTCATTCATGTGTGTGTAACTTTAATGTGAAAGTGACGTCTGTGTTTGACTTCAGCTCTGTGGTTTAGTCTTACAGGATCTGCCTGTGGTGCTATAACTCTAAGCCTGTGTGGGAATATGTACCAGGCTTTTTGAAATGTCAAGAGTAGAAGTAAGTAGAGATTCGGTTTAAAGAAACAGCTTTAATAAGACAATGAAGACGAGTTCTTCTTCTAGGAGGGACAAAAGTGGAACTGAAGACAAATGAAGCAGGATAGTGGAGATAATGAGGAAATATCTGACTAAATGACGTAGCTGTAATTGTGGTAAAGAGACAGTTGAATAACTGAACTTCCTCTGGTGTCACATTGTTTCTTTAGTTTCCTTTGACATTTAACAAGAGTGAACTTAACTAAGTTAGCAGAGCAACTAATGGGTTGACTAGTTAGCTTAGCTAGCAGGCTGCTAATAATCAGCTAACTCACACAAAACTTTATCTGTAGGAAACTGATGAAAACTGTCAAGCTAAGTTATGAAATTTATATGCAAAGAAATGTGGACGAGTTGACTATAAATCCCTACAGTGTTTTACTCTAAGTTACTGTCTGATGTGTTTGTGTGTGTTTGTATGTTTTATTGGAATTTCCTCGTGTTACTCACAGCAGTTTTATGACGTTCACGTTTTTGCCATAAGAACATTCAGAAAATACGTCCAGTTACTACAAAGGCATAAATATGACCACAGCTATTACCAAGTTCTAATGGTGTGAATGTAATAAAATGATTTACGATCATTGTCCAATCAGATCAGTTTATATTTCCTGTATAAACTGGGACGTTCCAATGAATCATTAACTGTGACACTGCTGCATTAATAATTAGTGGCACAAACGTCTTTTCTCTGTGTAAATGTTTAATTATTTCCTGTCACACACGTAGTGACGTCTGAATATTAATGAGGCGATTCTCAAAAAAACTCTGATTTTTAGCTGGTGTCTGTATTTATTGACTTGTGATTTATAGCAATAAAATAATTTTGTTCCACAGCTTCTTGGACCTTGTCATAGTGTCATAGAACTGAGCAGTGGGGGGTCGGTTCTGTCGTCCACGTCCTTGTGTGGGTTTCCTCTGGGTCCTCCTGGTTCAGGTCCTCAGATCATTTATGGCTCTGAATCGCTCACAGGTTTGAATGTGAGAGTCTCAGTTTGTACAAGCTGCCAGATGTTGATTTACTTTCCTCGTTTAAGAGTCAAATCTGTTTTTTTCCAAATAGAAACGACTCAAAGCTTCATCGGGCTTCACTCGTCTGTGATCATGTGAATCTCTCTCTGACTTCCTGTTTTTGCTGTTACTTTTTACTTTCAGTTTTGTTCCTCGTGCTGCTGCAGCTCTTTTGTCCCTGTGTCGTTTTGGTAAGTGACAGTTTTCAGACTCAGTTTGATTTCAGCTTTACTTTGGGTCTGAGCTTTTCTTTGACACTCGAACATTATTTCTAAGAGAATTTACAGTGGACACAATGAAATGATGAAATATGAACTTATAGAAATGAAAGTTTTTATTTAAACCAGGGGGAGGCGCTGTAATGAAGCTGATTGTTAGTGAAATATTGTCCAGTCATGTGATCACTAAAGGACTTTGTACTTGTGTGTAAATGTGTTTCAAATTTAGCCGTGACCACGTTATCTGGTGACCGCCTTCCGAAAGCGTCGGTTGTTGCTCGTAGTTACGGCAGCTGTTGAAAGCAGGAAGTCAACACATTATCCGTCCTCGTCTCTGCCAGTTTGTCTGTTCGTTTCATTATTAATAAACTTGGTTGTAATTGTTCTTTTGAGGCTTGTTTTGTTTGAGTAAAGGTGACGGTCAACACCCGGGCACAGTTTGAGCAATGCACGTAAATACGGAAGGAACGAGCAGTGAGGCCTCTGCTTGTGTGTTGCCTTGGTCTGTTTTTTAATAAAATTTTAAATCTATACATTACTATATTTGTCTTCGGGCCTCTGTTTGCGTAAACGTGTCCCAGATGAAGTTATTCAGTCGGACTTTGAACATAAAAAAAACATTAAGTATTCTACGGGACTCGAGACCGTCTCACATCATAAAAAAATTAGCTAAATTCAACAGACGCCTTCACCTCCGACCAGCTGTTTCTGTGTGTTCTGTTTACACTGCAACAATCAGATCAACTTGTGACCACAGTGTCCGTGTCATTACTGCGGTTGTCTCTAACTGAATCACAGTTGTCCCTCTTTCATTCCGTATGTCAGAAATAAACCCTCTTAAAGTCTGGAAGCACTTTGATCAACTTGTGACACTCCAGGCCTAAAATTATTTGGCGTTTCCAGAAAGTGGCACACCTCTTAACAAAAAGCACACAGCAAACTAGTTAACTTCTCCACAGATCAAAAGGACATCAAATCAATATGCATGGAGATAACACAAAACTAATTGTGGAATCTGGTAGGCTTTATTAATCTTTGCAGGAAAGAAAGGATGGACAGGACAAGACGCACGTGAAAAGAGGAAGTAGTTCAAAGAGACACAGATGAACCTGCAGCAGTTCGTCTAAAGTCGATCGAAGTCTGCGAGTTATGTTGGAACAGGATCGTTGGTATTTGGACTGTGTGTTTGTGTAGAATCTGTAAGGCACGGCTGTAAATATTGTAAATAGATTTTCAGCAGAGACTCTGGCTTTTTCTGGTTCTGTTGTTTGGTCCGAGGGAAAACCCGGACCGGACTTTTTATGTTCACAAGGAAGTGGAATAAACTGTAGGACTGTGGGGGAAAAGGTCTGAGTGGAGACATGTCTGCAGCGGAGTGACTGTGGTGAAGTAGGTTCGATCCCTCCAGACACATGTCAGAGTTTCTTAGAGCAAGACACTGAACCTCCACTGAGCTGATCCTGGTGAGTGTTGGTCAGCTGCAAAGTGTGATTGTTCCCCCCTCAGTGTAAAGTCCTTTGAGAACCAACAGGTAGAAAAGTGCAGAACAGAGAGGAAGCCAGGACAGGTGGGAGGACAAGGACTTAGAGGAGAAGCAGGTAACTAACAGGTAGCTGGGGAATGTAAAGGGGAGGCAACAGGTACTGATTAGGCTGCACAGACAGAGGGAGACCAGGACAGAGGAGAGACAGTGATCATCACCAGGGCAACACAGAGCAGCTTCTGACACGTCCTCCAGCTGGAGACGCTGCTGGATTCAGCCATTTTCTCATTTTGCTCCCATCCACACACTCACTACACCACTGATGTTACACACTAACATGTGAAATATTTCACGTCCATGTCATGTGTTGTCCTCTTCTGTTTGTCCGTCCTCTGAACCAGGTGGTGACAGTAAAACACACACGTGTAGTTACCTGCTGGGATCCTGATAATGTCTCAGGATGGACTAGAGGTGGATTTTGGATTTGAACACGTGTAAAATCCGTGTTTTCACTGAGCTGTAAATGTGTGATGGTCAGTCAGGAGGGTTTGACAATAGTTGGTCCTACAGGAGACAAAAGCCTGAATGAGTCTTTCTAACTCTAGATTAGACAAAGACTTTCTCATTTTAGCTGTTTGGAACACGTCACATCAGGTCATGTAGATAATGTTTAAACATGTCAAATAAAGTCAGTTTCAGCTGCAAATCACCAAAATACTTGTGTGTGTGAATAATGAATAATTTGTGAGTGTGAGCTTCCAATCAGACGTCAGCTCTGTTTGATCAGTTTGATCGTTGGTTTTATTTCCTGCTGCCTCCTTTGTTTCCTTTGTTACACATTGATTTGTGGATTTAACGTCTAGTTCACAGTCAGATTCCAGCTCTTTATCATCCAGTAGATCTGCTACATGATGAGTGAGTGAAGGATGTTGAATAAAACTTGATGTTGTTCATTTGTCTCTGATCTTCTCTGTGTTTCCAGCTGAAGCTCCAAAGTCTCTGTGACTGGATGTGAATTCAGCAGCTGAGCAGCTTCAAGGAAACATTGTCAGTGTTGTTGGTGGAAAGACTGAGCTCGTGTCTCCCAGCAGGTTTGGACTCTGCTATGAATCAGTGTGAGGACACAGAGGAGGGAGTCCCTCCATCTAAAACCACTCTGTGTGGGGGACATGAGAGACAGAGCGAAGACCAGAGGTGAGATGAGGATCTCTAACTGTCCACATCAAATCCGTCCACCATCATTATTCACACTCACTGTCACATCTGCCACTCAGCTCCTCAGTAACAGCTTAGAAGAACTAATCCTGAACCACTAACTGTCTTAGTTCACAAAGAGCCAACCACTGATTAGTCCACTAACAACTAAGATGAGACAGGATCTTTCATCAGATTCCACGTTGATGAACAGGAGAACGTTCCTCATCCACTGTCTTCTTACTGAGTTTCTATCTGCTTCAACATTTCAGCTGCTGACAGTCTGATCACAATTCATCTGGTTTCAGCTTCAAACCACTTTTCATTTGTCTCTGGTTTGTTTGGATCAGGATGAAGAAGCAGAGACCAGACTCTGCTGAACCCAGCTGTGTCTCCATGAAGAGTGACTGGTCTAAGGGTCAAATTATTGACTTTAGAGATGAACAACCTGCTGATGGAAGGTAACAATTTTAAACTGAACTTTGTTATTTCTCTGACTCTCTGACTCATATCTTGGTTCTAACCTTCATAGTCTTTTAGCAGTGAAGAACCTTTTTAAGGAACTTCTCATGTCAGTCTTCATCAGCTCCAAAACTTGTGAACTGGGTCTGAATCAAGTACATAATTGCCACAGGTGGTCAGGAACGTGTCCCCCATCTAAGAAAATTTAAAATATACTCCTGCACTTTTCTACCTGTTTTAACTGAAAGCAATTTACTCATTCAAACACACCCTCACACACTGATGGCAAATGTTCACCAGGAGCAGCTAAGTGGGGGTTCAGTGTCTTGCTCAAGGACACTTTGACATGTGACCAGAGGAGCCGGGGATAAAAACCAACAACAGCAGGATTGGTGGTCAATCACACTAACTCCTTTGCCACAGTCGCCCCATGATCAGTCAGGCTTTGCCTTCAAAATCTCATAGAAAATAAATGTTACACTCCCAAAACAGTTTTTCCCTGGCTGATTCATTCACACTGGATCCCTCCCTTTTCCTGTCTTGGTTTAAACTGCAGCATCACTTATGTTCAATGAAAACTGTGTTGCTGCTTGATAGAAAAGGCATTATGAGAATTATGGACATAATTCACCTAATTATGTGCATTTGTCTGTGATGATTTTTTGATAAACGGATAAAATCATCACAGCACTAATGAAGTCGTCTATTAGGATGATATGGTATTATAAGATCTTTTAGATGTGATGGAGCTTTACTGTTTATAGCTTTATATGTAAGAAGGAGGGTTTGAAATTCTATTCTACATTTATTAAGAAGCCAATAAAGGTGAAATATCATCTCTCTTACTAATGCCAGTCAATTATCTAGCTGCAGCATTTTGGATTAATTGAAAATTAAATCAAAGCCTCATGTGACGTCAGACTCACAGAAATGATCCAGTGACAGTGAGGAGATTTTCTTTTCTACTGACCAATCAGAGAATTTCAGTCATTTCTGTGTGAAATGATTCTAATTGAATCCTGACTAAAGTCTGAGCAGAGTGTAACAGTAGTTAATATCAAGGAGAGGGAGGGTTGGGGGAGCAGATTGGCTTAAGGTGAACGTTGTAGTCTTACCAACAAATATCATTCAGGAAGAAACAGTTGATTGAATAAAGTAAATCAGGTTATGGCGACTTTCACTTATGTAAATAATCCATCCACAATCTCTGTAGTTTAGTCAAGTTGCGGCTTAATAAACACATGAGCCTGTTACAATGTTAAGATTCTAACTAAAGGATAAATCAAATCATCAGCTTCTACAGAACTTATATTCAAATAATTCCCAAACCATCGAACCCACAGCTGGTGGATGATGTCTCTACCTGTTGAGCCACAACTGTGTGTCATTCAAAGCCAAACAGTCTTTGAAACAATAAATCCAGCCATGATAAATCAGTATCTATGACATTTTAACAAAGAAATAAATGAGAAGGTGGAAAATTGCACATTTTAATTGATGTAGATTCTCTGTTGTTCTCAGTCCAACACAGAAAGTGATAATGAGGAAACAGGGATCTGCAGACTGTAGAACTCGTTGGTGGGGTGAGACAAAACTAGATAAAAAGACTCGGGGTTTGACAGTTTAGTGACATTAATTAAGTGTTTAAAAATGTATGAAAATCTTGTTTCTCACCTCTGTAAGTTTGTCTTTTCTCCCCAGAGTTGAGCAGCAGATCTCAGAGGTTCACAGTGATCAGTCTGTCCAGCAGCATCAACCAGACCTGGACTCCATATTTATGGTCTGTACATGTACAATCCCACTTTGAGTATGAACTACATCAAACCCAGACTGAATGTCCAACAACCATTCAGGTCCTAACAGAGTCCATGCTGCTGTGTTCAGACCAGCAGGTCTTCAGACTGACACATGAATCACATGTTGTCTTCTATCAGCTGAAATGAAATGTTCACTTCTCATTCTGTTCCAGCTGCTGGAGAACAACATTGTCACTTTTGTGAAGAACCAGCTGAAGGAGATCCAGAGGGTCCTGAGAGCAGATTACCAAGAATGCTCAGAAAGTCAGAGGGAGGATGAGGAGGTGTTGGGCAGTGAGGATGAAGAGCAGAGGAGGAGCAGCAGAGAGTCATTAGTGAAGATCACAGTGAACTTCCTGAGGAGAATGAAGCAGGAGGAGCTGGCTGACTGTCTGCAGAGCAGTAAGAGGATTTGAACAGATTGAACATGATGGAAACAGCAGGAGAGAGGTTTACATTTCCAAAGTCTGCTGTAAATATGCTGCACACATCTGTATCAGATCAGAGGCTGTTTGTCCTCCACTGATGATAAAACTGATGGAGGAAGAAAAACTCTACAGACACACTGACATGTTTAGATTCTCTGATTCTCTGAAGGATTCACTCACTGATTTCATTTCTTCTTTGTTCATTCAGGAATCGATGCTGCAGCTTGTCGACGTAAACTCAAGTGTAACCTGAAGGAGAAGTTCAAGTGTGTGTTTGAGGGAATCGCTAAAGCAGGAAACCCAACCCTTCTGAACCAGATCTACACAGAGCTCTACATCACAGAGGGAGGGACTGGAGAGGTCAATGAGGAACATGAGGTCAGACAGATTGAAACAGCATCCAGGAAACCAGACAGACCAGAAACAACCATCAGACATGAAGACATCTTTAAAGCCTCACCTGGAAGAGATGGACCAATCAGAAGAGTGATGACAAAGGGAGTCGCTGGCATTGGGAAAACAGTCTTAACACAGAAGTTCACTCTGGACTGGGCTGAAGACAAAGCCAACCAGAACATACAGTTCACATTTCCACTGACTTTCAGAGAGCTGAATGTGCTGAAAGAGAAAAAGTTCAGCTTGGTGGAACTTGTTCATCTCTTCTTTCCTGAAACCAAAGGAATCAGCAGGTTTGAAGAGTTCCAGGTTGTGTTCATCTTTGACGGTCTGGATGAGTGTCGACTTCCCCTGGACTTCCAGAACAATGAGATCCTGACTGATGTCACAGAGTCCACCTCAGTGGATGTGCTGCTGACAAACCTTATCAGGGGGAACCTGCTTCCCTCTGCTCGCCTCTGGATAACCACACGACCTGCAGCGGCCAATCAGATCCCTCCTGAGTGTGTTGACATGGTGACAGAGGTCAGAGGGTTCACTGACCCACAGAAGGACGAGTACTTCAGGAAGAGATTCAGAGATGAGGAGCAGGCCAACAGAATCATCTCCCACATCAAGACATCACGAAGCCTCCACATCATGTGCCACATCCCAGTCTTCTGCTGGATCACTGCTACAGTTCTGGAGGATGTGTTGAAAACCAGAGAAGGAGGAGAGCTGCCCAAGACCCTGACTGAGATGTACATCCACTTCCTGGTGGTTCAGCTAAAACTGAAGAACATCAAGTATGATGGAGGAGCTGAGACAGATCCACACTGGAGTGCAGAGAGCAGGAAGATGATTGAGTCTCTGGCAAAACTCGCTTTTGAGCAGCTGCAGAAAGGAAACCTGATCTTCTATGAATCCGACCTGACAGAGTGTGGCATCGATATCAGAGCAGCTTCAGTTTACTCAGGAGTGTTAACACAGATCTTTAAAGAGGAGTGGGGACTGTACCAGGACAAGGTGTTCTGCTTCGTCCATCTGAGTGTTCAGGAGTTTCTGGCTGCTCTTCATGTCCATCTGACATTCATCAACTCAGGAGTCAATCTGATATTAGAACAACAATCAACATCTCTGTGGTCTAAACTCTTTAGATCTAATCTAAACATTTTCTACCAGGCTGCTGTGGACAAGGCCTTACAGAGTCCAAATGGACACCTGGACATGTTTCTCCGCTTCCTCCTCGGCCTTTCACTGCAGACCAATCAGACTGTCCTACGAGGCCTGCTGACCCAGACAGGAAGTGGATCACAGACCAATCAGGAAACAGTCCAGTACATCAAGAAGAAGATCAGTGAGAATCTGTCTGCAGAGAAAAGCATCAACCTGTTCCACTGTCTGATTGAACTGAATGATGGTTCTTTAGTGGAGCAGATCCAACAGTCCCTGAGATCAGGGCGTCTGTCCACAGATAAACTGTCTCCTGCTCAGTGGTCAGCTCTGGTCTTCATCTTACTGTCATCAGACAAAGATCTGGATGTGTTTGACCTGAAGAAATACTCTGCTTCAGAGGAGGCTCTTCTGAGGCTGCTGCCAGTGGTCAAAGCCTCCAACAAAGTTCTGTATGTGCACATAGACCAGTTTAGTTTAAGTGGATCAACATTTGATTGGTTGTAATTGTTTCTCTTGTTTTGCTGGTTTCTCTTCAGACTGAGTGACTGTAACCTCTCAGAGAGAAGCTGTGAAGCTCTGTCCTCAGTTCTCAGCTCCCAGTCCTCTAGTCTGAAGGAACTGGACCTGAGTAACAACGACCTGCAGGATTCAGGAGTGAAGCTGCTGTCTGCTGGACTGAAGCAACAACACTGCAGACTGGAAACTCTCAGGTCAGGATTCAGCTCTTTGTATTCAGTCGTCTGACAAGTTCAGTATTGTTTTGTTCATTTTCCTGTAGTAGCATCATTGTACTGAAGAGGTTTTCAGACTCTAGAAACTGAACTTTTGTTGGACGACAGAATTTGACCTGTGCATAATTCAATGTTGTATCTCTGTTATACTTAAAGATTTGGTGACTCTGAGACTGTCAACAATATAATGTAATCGTTTGTTCATATTGTCATGTAAAAATTGACAATTCAGGTCCATTTACAGACACATCGAGTGTAATCAACAAAGAATCATCAGGACATCCAGGATGTCAATTAAGGTTTATCTTGCAAGAGAGAAATTCACAGACACAGTTTCGTCTCTATCCAGCAACGTTCTAAAGACTGATACTTCACACAAATGTTTTATACCATCTGTTGCTGGGCAGAACATTTCCACCATCAAGCAGTTGTTCCCAACACAACCATCAATATTGTGAGACTCTGGGTGACAACAGTTTGGGCTCCACAGTTTACTGTTAGATAGTAGCTGAACTTGGAGCAGTCATGCAAACACCTGCAAATACTGAAGACAAAACACGTCTGTAGGACAGAGTTAGTTCTGTCACATGCTGTGAATGTCTTGACAGGCAGCTAAACACCTCTCCCCCATCAAAACTCTGGAGACTGTATCTTAGTCGTCAGGTTTATTGTCCGGCTGAACTTCAAACTGCCAGTAAGTGACACTATCGCTCCGTGCTTCACTTATTAAACAGGTGTGTAAAAAACAAAGCTATGCTTCATTAAATCAACATATTTCACAACTGTAACAGAACAATGTCCTTTAAGAATTCGTCATGGGTACAACAAAAAGACAAAACAAAAGCATTAAAAAACAAAAGCATCCATCACACATAAAAAGAACAAATTAATAAGAATTGCTTAGACACTTTTAAATGGACTCAAATGTGTGATTTTAAGGACAAATGTCCCTGCAACTAATGAAATGGATCATTTACTTTTTAATTGACACATTGACCAACTATTATGTTCAGTGTCCCCCAGAAAAGACAATAATAGAGTTTTTGCTTGCACACAAAAAAAATATTTATTTCTCATGCAGCAGGATTGGTTGGTAAATTCCATGTAACAGTCAAGTCAAACAAAGTAAATATGAATGAGATTTATTTCTTCCATGCAAATACTTAAACAAAAGAATATTCTTGTCAACCGTGTTATTTTCATAATTATCGCTTTTTTGAAAAGATTAACACTTTTCTATTCAAAACTATGAGGCCAACGAACTAGAACTTACCAGTTATTAGTCTAATATAACAGATTCAAACTTAAACCAGTATAATTGACTTTGGCTTATGTGTAGACTTTTAACAGGACAAAATCACATTGTCAGACCGAATGTCAGAGTTTCAAGTCGGGCACACAAATACCTGCAGAGGAAAGAGGCCAAGACAAGACTATGTCAGTCACTATGTCACTCTACCGCTGCTCTCGCTCTCACTGAGCTGAGGAGGAGAGAACAAGTAAATGACACATTTAATGACAGTAACAGACAAATCGTTCGGCTTTTAGTAAGTCAACGACGTCTCTCACTTAGTAAACGGATGGTTGTCAGTCTTCAAAAAACATAGTGGAGTGGATGTAGGACAGTTAGTGAGATTTGGGCACATTAACAAGAGACTAACCACAAGAAATTAAAAAGGAACGAATTTGTCGTGAACGTACCATAACTAAAACTAAATATATGTTTTTTTGAAAGTTTTATATATTATATTTGAGGGTGGAGATTTGGTTTGTGATTGTGACGAGTCCCCAAGAAATAAATGTCAGTCAGTGTTTGTCCTCTGAAGTGATGGAAACATGACTGTGTGTGTTTAGTCTGTCAGGCTGTCTGATCACAGAGGAAGGCTGTGCTTCTCTGGCCTCAGCTCTGAGCTCCAACCTCTCCCATCTGAGAGAGCTGGACCTGAGCTACAACCATCCAGGAGACTCAGGAGTGAAGCTGCTGTCTGCTGGACTGGTGGGTCCACACTGGAGACTGGACACTCTCAGGTATGGACAGATGGACAGACAACAGCAGCTCTCAAACTGTTTCTCTGTCTCTGACTAACTGAGGAACTCTGGTTCATGTTTAATGTTGGATGAAGCTGATTCTGACTTTGTCTCTTCCTCCAGGTTGGACCATGGTGGACCACAGAGACTGAAACCTGGTCTGAGGAAGTGTGAGTGTGTTTTGAGTTTGATTCCTTAAAACAGCTGCACATGTTCTACTAGATTTGATGCTTTTCAGTTTGACTGAGGAACAAAGATGAATTTCTCCAGAGTTTCATTCAGGATTTAGCTTCAGTTTTTTGTCCGTGTGGCTGGTATCGCACTTCTAGTTTATATGGACCAAAGTCAGCAAGACAAAAGGAGGGAACTGTGAACCAAATTTATTTTAGATAAACAGCATAATTAAATTTAACTGAATGTCAATCCCGAACGGAGGAGATAATCCATAGAAACTTGAGGGCGATACACAATAAAATAATTACATTATCCGAAACAATCAAAAACTAATAGGATCCAGGCTAAATAATCAAAGAAACATAATTACACAACCTGTTAAGGAACTAAATAATCAAACATAAGCCAGACTGAATATCCAAAGGACCAAGCATTGATCAGAGTGAGTAAATAAGGTACATCTAGGCAGAAAGGACCATAAACCAGGGCTGTGTGGGTGAGCAACAACGTGTGAACCTTAAAGGCATGAATAAGAAACTAAACATGAGCAGGATTCAGGGACTTGGGAAATAGAGCATAAACTAAAGTGAGTGACCTAGTGGACTAACAGACAGTAGACAGACATCAAAACTAAACATGAAGGCAGGTAGAATGAACTAAGAATTACACAAAGAAATAGAGAGTGAAGCTGAACTAATGAACAAAAAAAACACCAAGCAGGTTAAAGGAACTAAACAAACCTGGAGTAAAAAAATCTAAGAACCAATAAAACTGGACCACAGTTTTGTCACACAGAGTTTTTCCATCTTGCTCCTGGTCAATGAAAAGCCCCTTAAATCCAGTTGGTGGAGCCACAGCCTCTGACTGGATCTTCATGGACACTGAGTTCAGGTTTTTGGAGCTTAGGGACTAAAAACGTTTAGTAGCAGACGACAGTTTTAGATTCGCTGAGCAAAGGTGTGAACTTTGTGCTAAATGTGAGTCTTTGGTGGAGTTAATAAGAGTTTTAGAAAGCAGATGGTTCCGAGCTTCTTTGTGCTGCACTGGAAGATGATGGTTCAGTTTTCTTAGTCCCACTTGATTCTGTCCATGTGTTTATTAATGTGGACGTCCATTAGCTTCATCCTTGGGTCCACAGCAGAAACAAAGCAGAATCTCATGTTCACTAACTGTTCATGTTGAATTTCACTTGAAATGGAGTCAAACATTATTCCCAGTTGAATCTGAAATGGAAGTTGGAATGATTGACTTTCAGTAATTGTCAGTAAAGTTGCTGATAAATCAACAGATGATAAACTGCAGCTGTTTGTGTCTTGTTCTGTCTATCAGATTCCTGTGAACTGGAACTGGACCCAAACATAGTGAACAGAAACCTACAACTCTCTGACAACAACAGGAAGGTGACTTATGTGGAGGAGGATCAGTCATATCCTGATCATCCAGACAGATTTGACTTCTGGCCTCAGCTGCTGTGTAGAAATGGTCTGACTGGTCGCTGTTACTGGGAGGTCGAGTGGAGAGGAAGAGTTTATATATCAGTGAGTTACAGAGGAATCAGAAGGAGAGGAGACGGTAATGACTGTGTATTTGGATGGAACAATCAGTCCTGGAGTCTGAGATGTTCTGATGGTGGTTACTCTGTCTGGCACAATGACAGACAAACTCCCATCTCCTCCTCGTCCTCTGTCTCTCACAGAGTATCAGTGTATGTGGACTGTCCTGCTGGCTCTCTGTCCTTCTACAGTGTCTCCTCTGACAAACTGATCCACCTCCACACCTTCAACACCACATTCACTGAACCTCTGTATCCTGGGTTCAGGATCTGGTCTGGTTCAGTGTCTCTGTGCAGTGTGAAGGTGTGAGAGTGTCTCCTGTGGACAGAAACTCTGCTGACTGAAGATCAGCTGCTGAAACCAAAGTTCCCTCTGTTCACCATCACACACACTCTGCACTGTGAAGCAGATCTGTCTCACACTCCAACACCAAACATTCATTTGTCTCATTTCATCACTTTGATCATCAACATTTCTGCTGTTTGCTGCAGTGGCAATTTTGGCTCCTGCTTTTCATTTAGTTTCAGTTTTGGGATGAAAATGTCAATTAGTTTTTGTCTCATTTTCTTTCTTTTAATTTTATATTGTCATATCTGTACAACATTATTCTAGAGACATTTGGAGGCAGCAGCATCATGTGTACGGTTACCATGGTTACACGTAAACGTCTTCCTTTGTCCCCACGGTCCATGTCTCTGTGCTCTGAGTCTAAAATCTCCATGGTTTGATCCCATTAATACAGATTTCTTTATCAAACACGTCACTAGCTAAATGTTCCATGATCTTCGCTTTTCATGTCCACGTGCTGCTCAGCTGTTTGTGCTTCGTCTTGTCTGATTCTCAGCAGATGAATTTAGTTCTTAATCCCGGTAACATCAGGTGACAGAGACAGAAAGTTAGTGAATGGAAGAAGCTTCTTATTAACGGTGGAGCAACAGGTCGAGCAGCTAAACTTTCCCAAAACAAAGACTTTGTCAGATCTGCCTGAGTATTAAGAATGTGAAGGTTGAACAGGAGCTGGACACAGGACAGATTTCATCACGGGGACAAATGAGACATTCATGTCTCCCAACTATTTCACACAATTCTGTCAAATATAAAGACTAGAATCAAACCACCGTAATATTTTTGTACTTTTTCTAGTGATACAATGAAGAAAAGTGAAAGTGTATATTTATATGTGTGGTGATTGTAATCATACAGATTTGATTGATGAATTATTATAAAACCATCAGCTGTAACAGAGTGTAAAGTTTTACCCATGAAAGAACAACATTCTGCTGGATTCATGAAATAATTGTCTGAATCCAAAACTCGTTGTTACATACAGATATGAGGCTTTTAAGTTTAGATTTATCACACAGGTAGTGCGGTCGTCCTCCGTTGTTGGTTTGATCCCCGGCTCCATTGGTCACATGTCAAAGTGTCCTTGATCAAGACACTGAACCTCTGCTTGGTTGCTCCCGGTGAGTGTTGGCCCCCATCGGTGTAGGAGTGTGTGTGAATGAGTAAATAAGAATCAGCGTAAAGCGCTTTGAGTATCAACAGGTAGAAAAGTGCCATATAACTGCAGAACATTGACCATATTTATTCATAACATATATAAAAAATGTATATGCGTAAAAAATAAATCTAGAGAGATAAGATGCACTGCTGTGTTTATTACATGTAAATGAAATTATGTCACAGAATTAGCAGTAATGTGTGTTGTATCACCCAGACTAACTATTCATTTGGAAAGAGAATGGTAAACTTTGCTTTTATCCAAAGCTCTTTACAGCGTCACTTCATTGATCACCCGACCCCCCTGCAGCAAATTAGGGTTTAGGGCAGGGACGGGCAAACGTTTTGGCTCAGGGCCCATATGCATATGCATATCAAACAGTAACATGAAAAAACATTACAATATTAATACGTACATTCACTTTTAGTGGGAACAGTGTTGTTGATCACCTGTTTTTGCCAGTGCATCGAAGTCTGGTGTTAGTTTTGTCGTGGCAGTTCTCAAAACAGATCTGAGGTGTTCATCACTCGGCTGGGATCTGTGGGCTGCTTAGTTGAAAGTCTGTTCACACACATAAGTCGAGTCGAGCACTAGCATCCTCTGTGCTGACTTCTGGAAGTTTGGAAATGTAGCTGCACTTAATGAAGCATCACACTCATCCTGTTTAAGAGAGTGGAACTTCTTTAAGATGGCGTCACGTTGAAGATCAATCTGTTCCAACTGAAACTCCTGTGGCACCGTTTCAGGAACTTGTGTGAAGGGACATGACACCAGCTGAAGTGACTTGTCAATTTTCCCAAAAACGGAGAATTCTCCCTGCAGGTCGTGCAGTTATTTCCTGTATTCTGTCACAGGTCGAGGTGCCTCTTGCAGAGGGGGGGAAATGAGAGACTGACTTGTCGGACATCTGCTTTGAGAATAAAGCTGACTTGGTTTTAAAGCCTTTGGCGTTTGTGGACATTTCGTGCACAAACTGGTCTTTCCCTTGTGGGTTCACGTTCATTCATGTGTGTCAGTACGTCCACAGCAAAAACTAAATCATAAAGCCAATCTTTGTCACTCAGCTCAGGAAAATCATCAGCTTTCTCAAGTGGCTCCAACCATGTGATAATCTGTTTAAGCTCCTACACTTTCCACAAATTTCACCAGCGCACATTGGAGTGGTAGAGCAAGTCCTGGTGATCAGCGTCAGTTTCTTCCAGAAACCTAATAAACTGACGATGCTGAAGTCCTCTCACATGAATAAAGTTCACGAGTTTTACAACGGGCTTCTTCACTACGTGGTAAAACTGCATTAAGGATTTACACACTGCTTCCTGGTGGATTATGCAGTGTAAGAAAATCACCTCCTGCTCACTGTTGTCGTCTTTCACCCTCTCCTGGATTCTTTGGATCAACCCAGTGTTTTTTCCAGTCAGGTTTGGCGTACCATCTGTGGTAACCTTGACGACCGTACTCCACGGTAGTTTGCGCCTTTAACACGCTGTTAACTACACGCTGTTCCTGATTACTATAGCAACCACTATATAGCCTTAACCATCTGCTCTAGTTTGTGAGGGAAGTTCTGATCAATGACCATTTGTTCACACTTCTGGCAGAGGCCAGACCCCAGGTCCCTGTCACTCAATGGGAAGCCTACGGGAACAAGAAGGAACATTGAATCCCTGACACCTAAAACAGACCCTACTGTCTTCTTTGTTTTCCCTGACCTTTTGTTTAACCCTAGCTTCCCAGGTGGCTGTCCTGGCAGAGACGAGAGACGGTAACACAGACTTGTTCGTTGTGCGTGATTTGCATAGTGGAGCAGTTAAAAACGCACAGACTCCTGACAGAATTCGTCGGATCACTTGTGTGATCCACTCGAGTTTAAACAGTTTTTTGCTCTGTTCCCCTGCCTGCTCCTCTACCTTTTTGCTTATTTTACCTATGTTATTGTCATTAAATTGCTTGATGATAATGTGAGAGCTGCCTCCTGTCTCTTAACTTGCTCTCCCAGATTTTTCCACAACAGATTGGTGTCAGCAAAGTGGGATGGATGAGCTTTCTGGACTCTGAGGGATAAAACAGTGACTGTGCGCACGTGTAAAACCGATTCTTTTTTTTCGATTTGAGAAGCTGTTCCCCTCAGGAGTCAGACTGCCGATCCAGTGATACGGACTGAAATAAAGCGGTAAGGCAGCAGAGAAGAGGGAACGCAGCAAAAGCAGACCAGGTAAGAAGAGCTCTATAAAACTCACTACTGGTTGGGTAGGTGACAAGACGTTGTCATAGTAATTAAACCGTTGTGTTATTAATTATCGTTGTATGCAGCGCAGTTTGAATCTGAGTCGCACGGGGAAAGATAGCACGAGAGAACGGGCTACTAGAGAAATGGGGTTGGTACGGGGTACTAACAGAAGTGAGCGCCTGGCCTGGGAAAGGTCTGCCAACTGGAAGCAATGTCCAAAAGTATTGGGGCAGTTGTAGTCAATTAACTAAAAGGTGGAAATTGGGGTTTACTAAGGAGGATAGTGTGAGTAGCAGACAGCTCAGTTACAGGAGGAACTGAAGAAGAATGAGAAGGAGAGCACAGGGCGACACAAGTCTTTGTCCAAGTGAAATGTGAAAACACAAGGTGTTTAAATCTGACTGGAAGGTATTTAGCATGTGGAAGGATGAATGGCATGTGAGGAAAGTAGAAGGTTTAGAAAACAAGATACAAATGAAGATGAAAAGCCCAAACAAACAGAACCAGAACATCTAGTTTATAGAGCAAAGGATTGTTCGTACACTGAACCTCTGTATTCTGTTTTGTCTGAGTTACAAGGTAAACCTGGATTTTGGACTCTGCACCCCCACTGGTCTCCTACCATATCAGAACCAAAGATCACAGCAGCAGCAGCAGCAGCAAGTCAGCCAGCTCTCCCCCATCAGAGAATGCAACAGATCCACAAAGAGCACCAGAGGGGGGAGACATGTCTGAGGCATCACTCCAGGAGCCAAACCTTGGAGGTGTAAAAGGACACTCCATGTTCACCAGATAAGAGGGGGGCAGACTCCCCCACCGTTGGGGAGCTGGACATGTGGACATTAAGGAATTGATGGAGAAAGACACTCACCCTAATGGAAACGCTAAGAAGTGGATGGAAGACTTCCAAAATGTGGTCCAGGACTGCAAACCAACTTTGCAGGAAAGGGAATAGCTGTTGAAACATCAGCTGGGATATTAACAAGCAGTCATACTCCACCAGAAGATGGACTGGGAATGAACCCCACGAGTGCCTGAGGCCCACCTGAAGGATTTATTTCCAACCAGAATGAAACCTGAAATTGCTATCCTCTCAGAGACATTCTGCAACATGCAAAGAGACACAGAGAGGACAAAGGAGGTGGCTTAACCAAGGGAAGAGGCAGCACCACGGTAACTCAGAAACCTGGCATCAGTATGGAGAAAATGGACATTGGTCTAGAGGCTGCTCTGTGATTAAGCAAGGGCTGATTTGGTGAGGAAGCAGGGGATGCAGACGCTAGATCAGATGACCCACACCCACACTCTCACTTACATTAAAAGAAAAACCATGAAGTGATTAATTACTCCAGACTGAGGCTCAGTCAGAGCGCTACTGCAGGTCTTTCATTCCCACTGCGGTTAGACTGTATAACTCCACAGTCTAACCTACTTGACCTTCAATATTGTAAATATTCTGTAGAAGTTATTCATTGTATATTTGTAAATAGACTCGAATTTAATTTTTTGCACCTTACTTGCACTTTCTTGTTGCTCTGTACATCTGGAAGCTGTGTAACATATAAATTTCCCCGTCGTGGGATCAATAAAGATACCTTAACCTTAACCTTAATTAGTTTAATGAATATGAGTGGTAGGTCATGCATCACTGCAGATATTGGTGGAAAACCTGTTTAGAGCTGCTTGGTTCCTCTCAAATGCACTTTGAGAAAACAGACCTCCAAACATTCATTCATAATGTCTCAAACTGTCCTGTAAATTTGCTAGGAAGAGATTCGATGTGGGAATTTGGCTTAGTGTTAGATTCAACCCCTGACGGCATCAGAAGTCTTGAAACAGGGAGATGGGGACTATCGATCACAGGTCACTTAGATCATTAACATACATTTACAATATGCATGTAAGTGTAAACTTGCTGATAACACTCGTGTTACACAGCAGCTTACAGATTTTGCACATACACAGCACACAGAAACATTCCAACATCAAGGTCACTACACAGCACAGCACACGTGAAGGTAGAACCAGAAAGTGAATATGAAGGTCAGTGGTATGTAGAAAATGGGGAAGATGAAGTGATATGTTTGAGAAATGTGTATTGGACAAAGACTGCTGCTGTTGCCTGTGTCTCACTCTCCTCTAAACAGGAAGAACAATTTAGGGGAATACTCCACATGTCCTATTGGCATCTGATTGGATTTGACAAGACCTTGGCCCATGGTTGCAGAAGACGCTGTTCCTCGAGGAATTCCAACCAACAGCATCAGATCCTAGGATGGAATATAGCTGGAAGGGTGATGTACATCGTACAATTTACATCAGTTGTACAAAGCTTATAGAACAGTTGAGCTCACTGATAGCTATGATATTGCGCAAGCTGCAGCCTTTACCATCACTAAAACTGGTTTACCACCAGAGCTCGAGCAAAATTCCAGATTCTTTGGGCAGCCCATAAATATGACATAGGTCATATAAAAGATGCGGGACCTCTGACAGTCTTTCCAAAATCAGAGTGTAGACCATGACAGAACTACACTCTTTAAAACAGGAAGCCATCATCAGTGGCATAAAGCCTGTGTAAAACTCCCTGTTAACGGCAGGTGTGATCATTTTATTTGAGAATTCTCTTGTGCGCACAAGTTATTTCTTGTAAAGAGACCTATGTCAACCAATTGGGTGGCGCTTTGTTCAGAATTACAGGAGGTGAAGGCAGCCATACACCCCTGAGCGCCTGAAGTAAAACTATAAAAATTATTCTTTCTCTAGTACCACCAAATTTGACAAAATTCTGTGTAACAGTACTTAGACGATTTGCTAATTTGTATTTGTTAATCTGAGGAAGCATGAAAAACTTGATACAGTGCACCTATTAAAACATCTTTTAGACAATGGCCATAAAGCTTTTGTTTGTTTGTTTGTTTGTTTGTTTTTTTAACTGCAGTTTGTGCAACAAAAGTGACATGTCTGGGTCAGGTGATCACCCCAGATGAAAACAGTTCTACAAAATGAATTGCTGATTTTAAGGCTGACAAAAGCCAATGATAATTTTTTTCCTTGCACGACATAATTTTGCAAAGGAATCGTTCCTGTGTGAAACTTTCCCGTTTGCTGTGGAGCGTGGTTGTTGCTTGTTGTTGTTGTGGGTGTTGGCACATGTTGACAGCATGTTGCTTCCTGAATTCTTTGCTGAGCTATAGGCAGAACTTGGTTTGCCTAATACTGGTTAGTTTTTGACCAGGAAGACAGTTCAGTGGTTTCTGTGCATTGCTTGTGAGTGTAGTTGTACCTGTAGCTTTATACTAGTAAAACAGGATCCAGTTATAGCAGGATTTTTATTGTCTGAGAACCGTTGTTGCAGCAGAGAAGCTGTGTTTGGTTTGCTGTTCTGATTGCTTGAGAAGGTGCAATATGTTGGATGGATATCCTCATATCGGCACTGAGGTACTAAAAACCACCTGTTCTATCAGAAGTGGGTTTGAAAACTCATTCTGAACGCTGACAGAATTATGTGTTGATGGCTCTGATTTCCTGAAATGTCTAACCTTGTGAAATTACCTTGGGTTTGCAGTTGTCACAAAATAGTAGTGTCATTGCTTTTGAAAAAACTACGTTGTAACTCATCTGCAAGCTGGTGAGCTGACAGCTCTTGCTGAAAATTACAAACTGGCCAATGATATGAAGTTTGAATGAATGTATGAATGTTTAGACTGACTTATGTTTGGTGTTGCTCATAACTAAGGTTGTCTCTGGAGACAAAGAAGACTTGTGATGTCAGGCAGAACACTAACTGCACATTGTTCTTCTTGCAGCTCCGTAGATGCTGACTTGTTGCCTACGTGAATATCGGTTATGAAATGTGACACTCTAACATTAACAAATAACTTGATTTCTGCAGGAACTTCAACAACGTATACAGTGGCCAGGATGGGACAAATGTGTCACCCAACTCAGTTTTCTTTCTCCCACAGAAACTCAACCCACAGGCTGACTTGTCAACCATGCAGTCACTAGCAAACACATCTAGAAACTTTGTAATGAAATTAGGTGCAACACTGCAAAAGGGACATCGCTCGGTCCAGAGATAAACTTTGTTTACCTAATTGATATTTCCATCTAAATGCAAAGCTAGCTAATGGTAGATATTTGCAAAGGGGGGATGTGTGCATGTTTTAACACCTACTTCAAACTCTAAAGCAAGGGTTTCAGGGAATGCAGGACATGTTAATCTGTGGGGCTCACAATGCCACTGGTGGGATTAAATGCCCCTGCAAGGCCATTCCCCACCTGATAGACCTTTTGGATATTGGATGAGTTGATTGAGCTATAGCTTGTAGAAATGTAAAGTTTGCTTGACCATGGTTTGCATGTTTAGCAAGTGGGTAGAGGCTGTTGTTTTCTCTCTTCCAAACAGGATGCAGCTACTGTGGTAAAAGGCCCTGAAAAGTCGGACGACTTGAAGTGTTCCAGAATCAAGTAATTTTTGACAATGGTCCTGGGTTTTACCATGAAGATGGTAATTTGTCAATCTAATTTTGGATAATTGTCTTCTCACCCCCAGAGTGCAGGTGTGACAGAGAAAAAAACTTAAGACCAAATTAACAAAATGTTGTGAGAGACAGGTTTGACACGGGTTTAAGAATTAGCATTGGTGCTATTTCCTAGGCAAATTCAGTCTTTACCAAATGGGGTTTGAGAAAACCTCCTAGCTTGGTACTAATTCAGACCAAAACAAACTTGAGTTTGTTATAATGATGTGATTTCCAACTGCAGAACTCTCTCAGATGTTTGTCCCTAGGTGAAAGCAGCCCTGTCTACCCCTGCAGACACCAGCCTGCACGACCTCAAACCCAGTGACTGGGTGCTCGTCAAGGACCACAGGAGCAAACACTGTAAGCAAAGACGTTTCACAGGACCACATCAAGTGCTGCTGACTTCCAACACAGCGGTGAAGGTGGAAGGACGGGCTACGTGGGTTCACGCCAGCCACTGCAAGAGAATCCCCGCACCAGAACCGGAGAAGGAAATACAGCCAGGAATCCCCGCACCAGAACCGGACAAGGAAATACAGTCAGGAATACAACAACTCGACAAGGAGACAACCACTGTGAAAGACCAACAAGGTACAGACGGTCAATCCTGTCCTGAATTGCTCACTCTGGTGAGGGGTGTGAAGTGAAGTTGGG
Source organism: Channa striata (assembly GCA_033026295.1). Classification (NCBI taxonomy): domain Eukaryota; kingdom Metazoa; phylum Chordata; class Actinopteri; order Anabantiformes; family Channidae; genus Channa; species Channa striata. Next base: position 25,368,763 of record CM065176.1, on the reverse strand, counting down.
CTCAGCTCACACGTCAAGCTCCAACAAACGTCAAGAAGAGTGAACACAGGAAGGTGACAAAGGCGACATCTGGTACCCAACGATGGAGAACCCCACTCAAGGAGACCCACTCAGAACCAAGAAGTGGAAGATCAGGTTGTGCATCCTTCTACTCTGCACTATGGCTACAACAGTCCTGTGGATGATCCATGAATTGTGGCACAATCAACAGTTCACACAGCAACTCTCAAACAAATCCAGACTGACAAGGAGTGTGACTGAGCCTGTTGGCTTACTTGATCCATACTCTGCAACACAGTCTCTGCCATGGATGATGGACAAATGCAATATGTTCAGAGTTCCCGGGGAGTCCCAACCCTCTGCTGGTGGTGGACAACCAACAAGAATGTCGATTGGATTAAGCAACAGAGGTTCATCAAGCACACGCACGATGCCAGCAGCTTGCAGCAACATTGCAGATGACATGGGAGAACAGCATGGCAACTTACATGCTGCTTGCAGACAAAGGAGGAGTCTGCACCATGACACCCGCACCTGGGGCTGGTTTGACATTGTGTAAAACTTTCATTTTGTCTCTCCTCACAGGTGTTGTAATAGGCACTACTGCACTAACGTTGTGTGGATGTTGTTTTATTCCCTGTGTGCGTATGCTGATAATGCGTACAATCGACCACTCCATCTCACACCAAATGGCTCTCCAAAGCATGCCATTACTACAGGACAATGTTTTAACTGAGTCCTTTGACATCCCTAACTGGGAACCACCATATTGTGGACATGACAACATCAGTCTCTAGGTTTTAACTTTTACTCTCTGCAACCGGTCAAGGCAGATGGCCGCCCACCCTGAGCCTGGCTCTACCAGAGGTTTCTTCCCATGGTGGAAGTTTTTTCCTCTCCACTGTCGCCCAAGGCTTGCTGAAGGGGGATTGTTACCTTTTTTTTTTTTAACCTTTTTATTTTGTTACTGTTGTTGTTGTTTGTTTTGATGTAAATCTTTAAAAGTCAATTGAGCACAATTTGGGAATACAATGACAAAATGTTTTGAAAATCCTCGTGAAATTAACACTTTTGATGAATTGTTCCCTACTGTTGCTCAACTTTGATTACTCCTGACAATATATATATATATATTTTTTATTATTATCATAAAATGATAAAAGGGGGGATATGTGAGGGAAGTTTTGATCAATGACCTTTTGTTCACACTTCTGGCAGAGGCCAGACCCCGGGTCCCCGCCACTCAGTGGGGAGCCTACGGGAACTAGAAGGAACATTGATTCCCAGAATATTCCCTGACACCTAAAACAGACCCTACTGTCTTCTTTGTTTTCCCTGACCTTTTGTTTAACCCTAGCTTCCCAGGTGGCTGTCCTGGCAGAGACGAGAGATTTAACAGAGACTTGTTCGTTGTGCGTGATTTGCATAGTGGAGCAGTTAAAAACGCACAGACTCCTGACAGAAATCATCAGACCACTGTCTGATCCGCTCGAGTTTAAACTGTTTTTTGCTCTGTTCCCCTGCCTGCTCCTCTAGCTTTTCGCTTATTTTACCTATGTTAGTCATTAAATTGCTTAATGATAATGTGAGAGCTGCCTCCTGTCTCTTAACTTGCTCTCCCAGATTTTTCCACAACATAGTTAACAACAACCTGTATAGTATGTTCATAGTATCTGTAAATATGATCCATAATTTCTTGTGTACATATTTTCTCGAGGTAATTTATAATCTATATCCTGCACTTGCTGCTTATTGCACTTCTGGTTAGACATAAACTGCATTTCGTTGCCTTGTACTTGTACATGTGTAATGACAATAAAGTTGAATCGAATCTAATCTAATCTAAACAAAAACCTTCTTCTTTACTTGTGCCATAATTTGTGTTTGTGGTCACTCTTTTCCTGCATATATCAGAGCAGCTATCAAAGAAGGCTTCAGCTATATCCTCCACATGTCTAAGAGGATTCCTGCAAGTCCTGCGTGGGCCCCCGTTCACAGACAGAAATCTGGTGAGAGCTCAGATAAGGCAGGTAAACAGTCGAGCAGGCGAGACATCAGTCAGGTTTATTAACTGAAGATCAGAGCAGAAGCTCTGGACAAATATGAGAAGGAAAACTCAAAAATATACACACAATAAACCTCTGATGTAATCAAATAATTATGTGAGTAACAGGAAATCAGAAAGTATCACAACTGTTAATAAGATGTAGGCTGCTGAGAGGTCAGCGTGGAGTGAAAAGTGGGAGGAGCTTAAATAACAGGAACCGAAAAGTGAGGGCAGGTGGAGCTGGGGGAACATCTACTAAAGCAAAGTGCAGGTAGAAGGCGAGTGAGCTTCTCATCTAACACTAAGAACTTTGCTCTTGGTGTTTTTTTTACAGGTGCTTCCTGGGCATTAATCCAACAGGTGGGATCGAAGTCAAGGAGGCAGCGTGGACACATCAGTCAACAAGTTTGTAGCCCATTTTTACATTCACAAGGTTTGAATTTTTCAGATTTTACATACAAACTGTTTTGTATATAAACTGTGTTTATTATTTAGGACATAGTGGGCGGTGGATTCATATTTAGGTGCATTATATTAAGCGGTGACGATAATGTTTTGCCTGTTCGATCATTTTTTATATAGTGGTCAAATCATTAGAACAAAATGCCAGTCAGTGAACATGGAGGGAATGCGGCGTGTATTTGTCATAAGAGCCGCAACAAATCAATTTACTGTTATAGTGAGTGACAGTTCCCACCAAACTGCACTGCAGTCCAGTCCATGACTCATTCAATATGGCCACATAAAAAGGTTTCGTGTGACTTGGTGACACGGGTGAAAAGCCTCTATCGGATTGTTCAGATATTTCTACTGTGGTGATATCCATTTAATTAGGGGTGTGAGTTTTAAAACAAACTGACTACACCAGAGGCCAATTAGGTAAGTCACTTATCAAATATTTTACTCTTTAATCATTTTCTTCCAAAGGGTGAGACTGATTTCAACCTGTGTTCTAAGGGAACATTTGTTTGTTTCTAATTAAACAATTGGTTGTCTACTGTAAGCCGTCTCCCAATAATGTATAAGCTGGGCTAGGGATCTGACTCGCTGCAGTTGTCCTGTTAGAGACGAGAGGACGACCAATGGTCTGTCAGGTGTCCCTTTATTTCACCACCACATGTAAACTTGACAGATGAACATTGCTGTGTGTTGTGTTGTGGTCTCTGAATAAAGTAAAAATAACACCAATTTGTTAGTTCAAACGGTAATCCACAATACACAAGTCAAATGTGGCTGTAAACACAATACAAGTGATATAAATTGAATTATCACATCACAAATGCCACATGGCTTCCTCCGCTACTATATGTAGTCATTCGTGTTACGTCACATTCTAACTTCCATAAGAACTGGCGCTGTGACAGCTGCTCTGCTCCGTGTGTGAACCCATTTGTTTAACACATGGTTAACTAAGCTGAAATACAGCAACTCAGCGATTTAACTGATCAATGAATGATCGTATTTTACCGGCATCACGGAGTAAACAATCCTTCCAATTAACGAGGGGAAAATGTAAAACAACACTGAAGTGATTAGTACTTACAGAATTTCTTACGCACAACCATTATAACTGCTACCAAAACATGAAACAACAGAAACAGTCCACTTTGGGATCCGGACGTAAATATTTCCGTCCTGCGGCGGTGAGCTCTCACTCTCTGCTCATTATTGAGCGATACTGGGCAGGAGTCACCGTTCTGTCAACAGAGGGCGCTGTTGCATTGTTCTGTTACATCCAAGGGATTTAACCCTTACTCTTGAGACCGTTTTTACACTAATATTTCAAATCTGTTATGTCCTACATTTACATTTATGTCAAGGCACAGTGAAAAGTTGGCATATTCAGGAGGGGGTGGAGGAAGACCTTGGACTTCATGTTAAAGGTGTTAAACAAATAGTTGCATGAAATGTTCACACCACCCAGTTTCAGGTTTCTAATCTAGCCACAGGGGTTGCAAGCCAGTAACTTTTGTGCCGGTCCCAAGCCCGGATAAATAGAGAGGGTTGCGTCAGGAAGGGCATCCGGCGTAAAATTTTGCCAAGTACAATCATGCGAGTCATCCATACCACTTTCATACCGGATCGGTCGAGGCCGGGTTAACAACGACCGCCACGGTGCTGTTAACCTACAGGGTGCCGGTGGAAATTGGACTACTGTTGGTCGAAGAAGGAGAGGAGGCAGAAGGGTGCGTGGTCAGAGAGAGAAGGGGAAAGGCAGGAGCTTAGATCTGAGAGTAGGGACTCTTAACGTTGGAACAATGACAGGGAAAGGTAGAGAGCTGGGAGACATGATGGAGAGAAGGAAGGTAGATGTACTGTGTGTGCAAGAGACGAGGTGGAAAGGCAGCAAAGCACGTAGTATTGGAGGAGGATACAAACTGTTCTACCATGGTGTGGATAGGAAGAGAAACGGAGTAGGAGTGATCCTGAAGGGGGAGTTTGTGAACAATGTTCTAGAGGTGAAAAGAGTCTCAGACAGGGTGATGAGCCTAAAGCTAGAAATCGAAGGTGTGATGGTGAACATAGTCAGTGGGTATGCTCCACAAGTTGGCTGTGAGTTAGAAGAGAAAGAGAGATTCTGGAGTGAGTTTGATGAGGTTGTAGAGAGTATCCCTAGAGGAGAGAGAGTAGTTGTTGGAGCAGACTTCAATGGGCATGTTGGTGAGGGGAACAGAGGTGATGAGGAGGTGATGGGCAGGTTTGGTGTAAAGGACAGGAATCCAGAAAGACAGATGGTAGTGGACTTTGCTAAGAGGATGGAAATGGCTGTAGTTAACACTTACTTCCAGAAGAGAGAGGAACATAGAGTGACATACAAGAGTGGAGGTAGGAGTACACAGGTGGACTACATCCTATGTAGACGAGGTCATTTGAGACAGGTTAGTGACTGTAAAGTGGTGGTAGGAGAGAGTGTAGCCAGACAGCACCGCATGGTGGTGTGTAAGATGACTCTGGTGGTCAGGAAGAAGAAGAGAGGAAAGTCAGAAAAGAAGACCAAGTGGTGGAAGCTAAAGAATGAAGAAACTTGTGAGGAATTCAGGCAGAAGTTGAGACAGGCTTTGTGTGGTCAGGAAGAGCTTCCAGATGATTGGGAAACTACAGCAGAGGTAATCAGGGAAACAGGTAGGAAGGTGCTTGGTGTGTCATCTGGTAAGAGGAAAGATGATAAAGACACTTGGTGGTGGAATGAGGAAGTACAGAACTGCATCCAGAGGAAGAGGTTAGCTAAAAGGAAGTGGGATGTAGAAAGGACTGAGGAAAGTAGACAGGAGTACAAGGAAGTGCAGCGCAGAGTGAAGAGGGAGGTGGCAAAGGCCAAACAGAAAGCTTACGATGAGCTGTATGACAGGTTAGACACGAAGGAAGGAGAGAAGGACTTGTACAGGATAGCCAGACAGAGAGATAGGGATGGAAAAGATGTGCAACAGATAAGGGTGATTAAAGACAGAGATGGAAAGGTGCTAACAAGCCAGGAGAGTGTGCAGAGAAGATGGAGGGAGTATTTTGAGGAGTTGATGAATGAGGAAAATGACAGGGAAAGAAGGGAGGAAGATGTGGATGTTGTGGAGCAGGAAATAGGAGAGATTAGAAAGGATGAGGTGAGGAAGGCTCTGAAAAGGATGAAGAGCGGAAAGGCTGTTGGCCCTGATGACATACCTGTGGAGGTGTGGAAGTGTCTAGGAGAGACAGCAGTGAAGTTTCTGACAGGTCTGTTTAACAGGATTTTAGAGAGTGAGAAGATGCCTGAGGAATGGAGGAGAAGCGTTCTGGTGCCGATCTTTAAGAACAAGGGTGACACGCAGAACTGTAGCAACTATAGAGGGATAAAGCTGATGAGCCACACAATGAAGCTGTGGGAAAGAGTAGTGGAGGCCAGGCTTAGGAAGGAGGTGGAGATTTGTGAGCAGCAGTATGGTTTCATGCCCCGTAAGAGCACCACTGATGCCATTTTCACTTTGAGGTTGTTGATGGAAAAGTACAGAAATGGTCAGAAGGAGCTGCATTGTGTGTTTGTGGATTTAGAGAAGGCGTATGACAGGGTGCCGAGGGAGGAGCTGTGGTACTGTATGAGGATGTCGGGAGTGGCAGAGAAGTACGTCAGAGTAGTTCAGGACATGTATGAGAGAAGCATGACGGTGGTGAGATGTGCCGTAGGTCAGACAGAGGAGTTCAAGGTGGAGGTGGGACTACACCAAGGATCGGCTTTGAGTCCCTTCTTGTTGCTATGTTGATGGACAGGTTAACAGATGAGGTCAGACAGAAATCTCCCTGGACAATGATGTTTGCAGATGACATTGTGATTTGCAGTGAGAGTAGAGAGCAGGTGGAGGAACAGCTGGAGAGGTGGAGGTTTGCTCTGGAAAGAAGAGGCATGAAAGTCAGTCGGAGCAAGACAGAATACATGTGTCTAAACGAGACAGGGTTGGAGTGGGTGGAGGAAAGTGTCAGGAGTGTTGTGTGACAGAAGAGTGTCAGCAAGACTCAAAGGAAAGGTGTACAGGACAGTGGTGAGACCAGCTCTGCTCTATGGGTTAGAGACAGTAGCAGTGAGAAAGAGACAAGAGGCAGAGATGGAAGCAGCAGAGATGAAGATGTTGAGGTTCTCCTTAGGAGTGACAAGGTTGGACAGAATAAGGAACGAGCTCATCAGAGGGACAGCGCACGTTGCCTGTGTTAGTAACAAAGTCAGAGAGGCCAGATTGAGATGGTTTGGACATGTGCAGAGGAGGGATAGTGATTATATTGGTAGAAGGATGTTGGAGATGGAGCTACAGTTAATTACTGTCGACTGAACTTTACAGTATCTACTCTCATTCTGCAATTGCATACTGTGACCTCACAGCAATGCCAGAAAACTGTTACTGTAAAATCACAATTTAATGTAGTAAATTTACGACATACTGTCATATCACAGTAACACTGGGTAAACTTACTGTACAATCACAGTATAATAAAGTATTTTCACAGTAGCATACTGTCAACTTACTGTATTTTAATGTCAGAGTTACTATGAGGTCCCAGTAAAAAGCTGTCAGTTTACACACAGCAACAGGTTGTGAAAGTAACACATCCAGGAGCCAGTTATTTACTGTCGACTTACAGCCGAATCATTCACAGCGTACATACAACAAAGAAATTAATCACAGACATGATGATTGGCAAAGCTTTTTTAACAGTGGTAGAGGCAGCAAAAGTGGATCAGGAGTCAAAGTCCAACATCAATTATCAGATGTTATTTGTAGTTCGGCCTCAAACAGCCTCCTCATTTCTGAACTGAGGGTCATCTCCAACTGCTTCACTGTTCTCACCACAGTCCCCTCAAATGATGTTGGATGGACGTTGATTTTTGTCCAGTCTTTGGTGAGTGTTGAGACATTTATAGATACGTTCTTGAGGAGATGGACGTGGTCTTCAGACTGTGAGAGCTGCTCCACCTCAGAGCTTCTCTTCAGATCAGAGATTTCCTGTTCCAGCTCTTTGATAAAGTCTTCAGTCTGTTTCTCTGTTCTTTGTCTGTCTTTGATGGTCTTGATGAATTCAGCCTGTCCTCTATCAACAGGCTCCTTCAGACCAATAAAGACCTGAACACCTCCTCTTATTTCTCTCTCTGCATGTTTCTTGCTCCAGTGACGTTTGATCTCGTCCATCTTCAGTTTTCTCTCCTGGATCATCTGCTGAATTTTTGCATCTGTCTTCTCCAAATCTTGCTTTAAGCTGCAGCTGCTGCTGGTGGTTACCTGTTTAACTGACTGACTGTCTGAACTGAGCAGACATCTCAGAGATCAAGGTGTTGACCTGCAGCTCAGGTTTTGGGTTGTGAACCTTTTTACAAATGGGGCACTGACAAAGAACGTTCATTTTCCAGTGTTGAGTGATGCAGTTTTTACAGAATTTGTGTCCACATGGTGTGGAGATGTCAAGGGGTGAGGATTTTTTAAAGACCCAGAAGGACAACAACGAAAGGGAGTGCAAAGGACGTGAGACTTTAATATAAATAAACGAAAAGGGACAAAAACAACACCATGTAAACATATAACTAAATTAAACTAATGCAGTCAGCCTGAGGGGGAACACGAAGAAAAACCCGAGAGAGAACGGGGCAGGCTGACTATCACGGAGAAACACTGGCAGAACAAACACGGGAAAACCAAACAAACCAAAAAGGCAGAAACCAAACCTCAGACCATGGGAAAAAACTGGCAGAGTAGTCGACGGAAGCAACGACATGGGAACAATGACGACGACAGGAATCTGGCCGTGAGCTGTGGTGGAAGGCAGGTATAAATGGACAGGGGGAACAGGTGAAACCAATTGAGGACAAACGAGGGTGATGAAGTTGGCAATGGTAAAGTTAGACCAGGACAGGATGTGGAGAAGAGCGGGTGACAAAATAAGAGTCCAAGGAAGCAAGTGGCGCCGAATCATGACAGGAGATGGGATCAGTGAACACATCCAGACAGATGGAGCACAGAAACTGATCTTCAGTCACCAGACAGCTGGCAGATCAGTTTCTACACACTGAGGAGAAAATGAAAGTAAAATAAAACTGTCAAAATTGTATCATTTTTAGTTTAATGACAAACTAGGTGTAGGGGCCGTCTTACAAGCGTATCCAATGGTCCAAAAAAGATCCACTTCAGAGATCGATGTATTATAAAAAACGTTGCAGATTTATTGAACTTCTGTGTTCTTCAGTACAGCTAATAACAACAGTTCTAAAATCACGTTAATATAATACCTAAACTCCACTGGGGACGGTAAGAAAACTGTGTGCCTTCCACAGCCAAACACTGGACTCAAACCATGACCTGCTGCTCCAGTCCGTTTCTAACAACCCGAAAAGGAATACAAACATTGGTTTCCTCGACGATTACTTGCAGGCTTAGAAAGCACTATCTGATGTTGTACGTACATTAGCGATTAGTTGTCTATCTACTGACACAGCATGACTGCAGAAAAGTATATAAGCATAAACAAACATTTGAGAAAGATAACATTGGCTCATTCACTAGGATTTTGAAATATTAGAAGAGTTGTCCTGAATAAATATAGACCAATATTGCTTGTCAGCCCAAGACTAGATTACTGGCCTTGACGCACTAACTCTACTCACGTACCCACATTGTCACATATATTTTTTTTGGGACAAAATATGTAAACTCTGAATGTTTTAATTCCCTTGAACCCCTTTGAAGTGGACCCCACTGTCATATTAATGTTGGAATCAGCAGAGACCAGCTCTGTCCCAGTTCTCACCAAAACCAAAGACCTTCCAAAGCTCTGCTTTACATCTCTGCCTTTCTGTATATATGGCACAAAGAGAAGGAAGGCAGCACGGAGGAAACGTTTAGAGCTTTGATCCTATTTGAAGGAACATTTTACAAGGAATTCAATACTTATATACTGTGTAAAATTGCACATTGTGTCACTGCAGTGACACATTATATAGTCTGATGTCTGTGGGGAGGAATGATCGACTGTGGGTGTAACAGTCTAGTGCTGAAGGAGCTGCTCAGAGCCTCCACAGTGAGGTGCAGGGGGTGGGAGGGGTTATTATCCATGATGGATGTTAGTTTGGCCAACATCCTTCTGTCCTCCACCTCCTCGATGGAGTCCAATGTGTAGCCCAGGACAGAGCCGGCTCTCTTAACCAGCTTGTTAAGTCTCTTCCTGTCTCTGTCCGTGCTCCTCCCAGCCCAGCACACAACACCACAGAGGACTGCTGAGGCCACCACAGTGTCGTAAAATGTCCGTAACTGCTCCCTGCACACACCAAAAGACCTCAGTCTCCTCAGCAGGTGGAGGCGACTCTGGCCCTTTTTGTACAGAGAGTCTGTGTTGTTCGTCCAGTCCAGTTTTTTGTTTAGGTGGACACCCAGGTATTTAAAGGTCTCCACAATCTCAATGTCTGGATATATAACCATATAAGTACTTTTACTTGTACCTTCCACCACTGGTAAGTACAAGTCCAAGTGCACAAAGGCAGGATGGGGCCCGGTGCTCGAAACTGGTATGGACATTAGGATCACGTTACTCCTCACACTAAACAAGATCCAACAAATAAACACATTAACCCCAGTTACCAAAATACATGTAGAATGTAGGTTCTGAGGTTCGTGCTCTGTACGTCAGTCTACACTCTGCAAGAATCCATGGCATTAATTCACACCATGTTGTCTCCAGTCCATGCCAAAGTTCCCCCAGTCAAAGTCATGCCACCATCAGCCAGCCTCCCCAGCAGATGCCACTCCACTGACTCTCCCTTCTCCCTAAAGTCCTGCTTGCATACTTGATAGGCAGACACTGGTCTGTTCCAGTGCAAGAGTTGATTATCCCCCAGTCTGCCCCACCAGCCATAGCCAGACCCTTTAGTTGTAATTTTGCCTGGGTCCGCTGTATTGTCCAAAGTCCCACCCAGTGAGTGATTCTTTCTGACAACAACTCAAGCATCTTCCTGCTTGTCCAGTTCCTTATTCAGGTTTCCCCCTTAACACCAGTCAGCTGTCCTCCCTGAAGAGAGCGCACACTTTCACAGCGGACGTCTTTCTTGCATCTAACAGACAGATTCTCCATTCGCTGCTGACAGCCTGCTCTTCCTCCTCAGCGGGTCGACAAACTGCAGCGTTGCTGGTTGAAAACTTCACCTTTACTCTTCCAAACATACCTTTGGTCACCGTGGCCAAACAACTCAATCGGTCTTCTCTGATGAAAAATATGCCTGCCACGATTTATTTTAATAAAAAAAAATATATTAGTTCTAAAAAAAATTTTCGTCTATGTAGGAAATACTAAACGCATTTCATGAATTTTATGTAGTCTACTATTTTATCCCCCAAACAATCGTTGGTGAGAGTGGAAACTCTGTACAGAATGTACAACTTCATGCAATCCAACACAGTAACTCTGCCGTGAATTCTACTGTTACAAGGCAGAATTTCTCAGTTTTTAGGTTGAAACTGTGACTTTGTGTTTAATATTGAGGTCATACTGGGTAGTGGAGTCGTACTGGAGTGTATTATAAGAAGAGGTGGTTCTAATGTTTTGGATAAGTACTAAAAGAAGTCCAGTTGACAGGATTCAACCTTCGGATAACACATCTGAAAATAACCAAGAATTTTCACTTTCACCAAAGGACTTGTCAATCACCAGACCTTTACCAACATGTTTTTCACATGCTGAAGAGGATTTTGTGCCTGTTATAATTTGACTCCTTGACGTAGATTTTTTATTTAGAAAAAAGCGTCAAATGACTAAATGTAAATGTGACCAGGACATGCTTTTTTTTCTGTTGCCACAGAAAATGACGTTCGACACTAAAATTAAATGTTACACACCAAGAGTCTGACTCACATCCTCTGTCCCTAAAATAGGCTCAGATGTAGCGTTTGCAAAGCAACATAAGTTCAACAACAGTAAAAATGTTCATGTTACCATAAAACCTTTATGAAGAGTCTTTCTACATAATCAGATCAAGGCAACTGCAGAAACATGTAATGTTAGGTGAATGACTTTAAATGGGACTGAGAGACAGCTGCCAGTCAGAGTCCTGTTTGACAAAATAAATCTACATTTTACAGGTCGTCCTTTACAAACCTGTACAGCATTAAAATGTAATTATTTAAAAAACATTGTGTTAAATTTAGCATGACAAAAACATCAATAAATGTTTTTCCTTTAAATTCCTTTGGGCTCAGAGCCGGACTGCAAACAGTTCAGTTTCACAGCAGAACTCCAGTACAGCTTTTTTCCATATCCCACTCGCTACAGTTTTTACATCGTCAATAAAAGTACATTCACAAAAGTCTGGTCCAGGTTTTCTGTTGGATCTACCTATAACAGAATAAACAAGAAAGAGGAAGTTAGACCCACAGCATCAGTTGTGGCGAGTGCATTCTAAAATTTTTACAGTGTAGTCACAGTATCACAGACACATCAGTGAGTCAGTCAAGCAGTGAACCACTGAAGACGTGAACCACTTGGACACTATTGGCCTGTAAACGACAAACATTTAATACAGTCAAAACAAAGACATCTGCATCTGATCGGACGTCCTGACAAAGTCTCATTGCTTCATGGTTGTAGTGGGTCTCACCATTTAATATTTCTCTTAGTGTTTAATAAAAGTTATTTTGTCAAAGCAGTTTCATTGTGTTGGTCTGTAGATACAATGATGAGGCAAATATGAAAAACAGTAAAATTGTATTGGTCGTATGATGATACTGGGGCTTCTGCAAATTAGTTTCTTATGATATAGATGGTGAGCGTTAGTCACTTTGTCAACGATTTTTACATACAAAACGAATAATTTCTACAGCTCTGGGTTTTAATCTGCTGCTCTTGTTGCTTTTTTGTGGCAGTTTTCTCTCCTGGATCATCTGCTGAATTTCAGCCTCTGTCTTCTTTCCTTCACATTCTTCTAAAAGTGTCCTGGGTAATTGTCCGTAACAAATGTCCGTGAGCAGCAGGCAGCAGGAGTCCATATCAACAATACTCGCAGGCAGGTTGAGCAGAAGTTTGTACGGCAAAATTAGAGATGAAAAGTAACAACTAAACAACCACAATTTTCAGAGAAAAGAGGAACTTACAGGGATGTGTCAGAAATACACAGGTAACCAGAAATATAAAGGAGAGTGACAGTCGCCAGGGCTACATGTCACAGTCATGACAGTGATGGAGAGATGGAAAAAGTTGATGATTGAGGAAAATGAAAGAGAACGAAGAGCAGAGGAGTAACAACAGCAGAGGAGCAAGTAGCAGAACAGAGTCTCAGGAACTCTGCTAACCAGGAGACCAGGACACACAGGAGACTGTTGGAGAGTTTCTCAGCATCACAGACAGCAGAGGGAAGGACGGGGACGAGGGACGAAGACTGTCTGCATCAAACATTACTGAGGGTTTTTGAATCCTGGATCTGATTCCAGATCAGTACTGAACAAATCAAACTGTGATTGTTGTGACAAAGGAGCTGCAGATAAAGAAACGAGCCACAACATGAGTCACTTTGACTTTTCCCTGAAACATGTTCAGCTACAATGAAGGAAACAAAAACACTTCCTGCAGAGTTTTCACATTAAAAGTCATACAGTTTCTGACAGACTTTTAACGTGAAAACCCTCAGGAAGTTTTGAGTGTTGTTGTCTGTATCTGAACGTTGATCAGCAGAACAGCAAAGTAGAAACACGTGGAATTAGTGAGAGTTTGATAAGCTGCTTCCTGTTCAAAGACAAAGTGGTGAGTGTAACATGACTCTGTTGTTGTACTGATGAATGATGCTGTGGAAATCCACATTCTACTGAATGGACCATGTGTTGGAGGAGCTGCAGGTAATTCACCTCATGTTTTCTTACCTGCCTTTTATTTGTAGGAGAATTTACAGGGAACAAGTTGAAAGAGTTGGAAGCTCAGCAGAATTGAGAATCAAAGTGTGAAATGGTGAAATGTGGACTTTGGCTCCTGAATGGGTTTCTGTGCTCATGTCAGGTTCTGGGTTGAGTTGAGAGATGGCAGAGGGATCGAACAGGAACACAGAGATTTTCATGTGACACAGACTCCACATCATTCAGGTCCAGTTCAAGTGTGTTTGTAGAGCAGCATCAGTGGTGGATCTCCACCATTGTCCATTTCCTGAGTAAGTGACTGTCCTGGAGTTTCTGTGGTCAGTCAGCACCATCTAGTGGACAGGTAGTAGAACTGCATCATCTGATGTGGGAGTTCTGTTCTGTCGCTGTTGCCTCTTATTCCACTGAAATGATCTCGTACATTAATGTTCAAATGAGGCTCTACACACCAGTGAGGGTCTTTGCGATGTAACGAGTCATCGAATGCATCACATGCGACATTAAAGGACATGAGGAAGTTGTTTAGTTGGAACTTTTAAAGTTTTTGTCCCAATAGCAGAAATCTGCTGTGAATTTACTGGTGTTTGCAGCAGTAACACACGGAGCATATGAACTTTAACTGAAGTCATTCATGTGTGTGTAACTTTAATGTGAGAGTGACGTCTGTGTTTGACTTCAGCTCTGTGGTTTAGTCTTACAGGATCTGCCTGTGGTGCTATAACTCTAAGCCTGTGTGGGAATATGTACCAGGCTTTTTGAAATGTCAGGCTGCACATTAAAGGAGTGTAAACGGGGCCACGTGTCCAGGCTCGTCTGTGTTAGGATGGTAGATGGATTATAAAGGTCCTGACTAAAACAACATGTCTGAGGAATCACAAAGGAGTTTTAATTTTCACTAACGCAAAAGTAATCGAGCTAGTTCTCTAGTTACTTTTGTCCAAAGGTAACGATGTAATTTAACTAGTTACATTGTCATGAAATTAGCTTTAAAAATAACGTTCCCCAACGTTAGGAGGAGCAGGAGCCCGACTGTCACCACCACAAGTAGAGATTCGGTTTAAAGAAACAGCTTTAATAAGACAATGAAGACGAGTTCTTCTTCTAGGAGGGACAAAAGTGGAACTGAAGACAAATGAAGCAGGATAGTGGAGATAATAATGAGGAAATATCTGACTAAATGACGTAGCTGTAATTGTGGTAGACAGTTGAATAACTGAACTTCCTCTGGTGTCACATTGTTTCTTTAGTTTCCTTTGACATTTAACAGGAGTGAACTTAACTAACTAAGTTAGCAGAGCAGCTAACGCAGGGGTGTCAAACTCAAATACACAGTGGGCCAAAATGTAAAACTTGAACCAAGTCGCGGGCCAGCATTGAACAAATGAACCTTTTAATATGGACCCAAACAAGATTTGTTTTAACATTGAATATGGAACAAGCAACATTTATTACTATACAATTTATAACTTAATAGTCCAGATATGCAAAAACCAATTTCAAATAAAAAAAAAACATCAATGACATTCATTTATTAAAACTATGAAAGAAAATGGTGTTTTGTTTCATAGTGTCGTAAAATGGTGTACTTCTTAGTTATAGCCACGTTGACTCCACAAATCAGACAAACAGGTCTGTCTTTTACATATGTAAACAGATATTCTGTCTCCCACCTGTCCAGAAAGTTCCTGTTGTCTGCCTTTCTTTTTGCCACTTTTAGGAAGGGGTTCCACAGTGACAGTTGTAGCCCGAGATCGCTATGACTTCTGTCACACAGTAGAGGGCGTTTCTGGGACCTGTCCTGATTGACGCACCAAATCAACAGCAAGGCATTATGGGATTTGTAGTATTAGCAATGAATGAATGTGCTGTATAACACCGGCGGACTAGCTCTAGTAGTCATTTGGTATAGCCTCACGGGCCAAATATGATAACACTGCGAGCCAAATTTGGCCCAAGGGCCAGAGTTTGACACCTATGCTCTAAGTTACTGTCTGATGTGTGTGTTTTATTGCATTTTACTCGTGTAACTCACAGCAGTTTTATGGCGTTCACATTTTTGCCATAAGAATGTTCAGAAAATTCCAATGAATCATTAACTGTGACACTGCTGCATTAATAATTAGTGGCACAAACGTCTTTTCTCTGTGTAAATGTTTTATTATTTCCTGTCACACACGTAGTGACGTCTGAATATTAATGAGGCGATTCTCAACAAAACTCTGATTTTTAGCTGGTGTCTGTATTTATTGACTTGTGATTTATACCATTAAAATAATTTTGTTCCACAGCTTCTTGGACCTTGTCATAGAACTGAGCAGTGGGGGGTTGGTTCTGTCGTCCACGTCCTTGTGTGGGTTTCCTCTGTGTCCTCCTGGTTCATGTCCTCAGATCATTTATGGCTCTGAATCGCTCACAGGTTTGAATGTGAGAGTCTCAGTTTGTACAAGCGGCCAGATGTTGATTTACTTTCTCGTTTTAGCTTCGAATCTCTTTTTTTCCAAATAGAAACGACTCAAAGCTTCATCGGGCTTCACTCGTCTGTGATCATGTGACTCATTTCCTCTTCCTCTCTCTGACTTCCTGTTTACACTAGTTAGTTTTTACTTTCAGTTTTGTTCGTCGTGCTGCTGCAGCTCTTTTGTGTCGTTTTGGTAAGTGACAGTTTTCAGACTCTCAGTTTGATTTCAGCTTTACTTTGGGTCTGAGCTTTTCTTTGACATTCGAACATTATTTCTAGGAGAATTTACAGTGGACACGTTGAAAGAGCTGAAACCTCCGTAGAACCGAGAGTCAAAGTCTGAAATGATGAAATATGGTGTTTCAAATTTACCCGTGACCAGGTTATCTGGGGACCGACTTCCGTAGTTACGGCAGCTGTTGAAAGCAGGAAGACAACACGTTAGCCGTCCTCGTCTCTGCCAGTTTGTCTGTTCGTTTCATTATTAATAAACTTGCATGTAATTGTTCGTTTGAGGCTCGTTTTGTTTGAGTAAAGGTGACGGTCAACACCCGGACACAGTTTGTACGATGCACGTAAATACGGAAGGAACGAGCAATGAGGCCTCGGTTTGTGTGTTGCCTTTGTCTGTTTTTAATAAATTGTTAAATCTATACGTTTCTATATTTGTCTTCGGGCCTCTGTTTGCGTAAACGTGTCCCAGATGAAGTTATTCAGTCGGACTTGGAACATAAAAAAAACATTAAGTATTCTACGGGACTCGAGACCGTCTCACATCATAAAAAAGAACTAAAGTCAACAGACAAAACCGCTACACCATCAGCGTCTGAATCACGTCATCATGACTTTGGACTCCTTCACCTTCATCCAGCTGTTTCTCTTGCTCTGCAACAGTCAGATTAACTTGTGACCACAGTGTCCGTGTCATTACTGCGATTGTCTCTAACTGAATCACAGTTGTCCCTCTTTCATTCAATCCGTATGTCAGAAATAAACCCTGTTACAAGTCTGGAAGCAGTTTGATCAACTTGTGACACTCCAGGCCTAAAGTAATTTGGTTTCTCCAGAAAGTGACACACCTCTTAACAAAAACACGCAGCAAAGAGGAAGTAAACTGTCGATCGAAGTCTGCGAGTTATGTTGGAACAGGATCGTTGGTTTGTGGACTGCGTATGTTTGTGTAGAATCTGTAAGTCACGGCTGTAAATATTGTAAATACATTGTCAGCAAACACTCTAGGTTTTCGCGACTTTCGACTCCTCTAGTCACAGTCTCCTTGAGCAAGACACTGAACCTCCACTGAGCTGATCCTGGTGAGTGTTGGTCAGCTGCAAAGTGTGATGGTTCCCCCTCAGTGTAAAGTCCTTTGAGAACCAACAGGTAGAAAAGTGCAGAACAGAGAGGAAGCCAGGACAGGGGGGAGGACGAGGACTTAGAGGAGAATCAGGTAACGAACAGGTGCTGATTGGGCTGCACAGACAGAGGGAGACCAGGACAGAGGAGAGACAGTGATCATCACCAGGGCAACACACAGCAGCTTCGGACACGTCCTCCAGCTGGAGACGCTGCTGGATTCAGTCATTTTCTCATTTTGCTCCCATCCACACACTCACTACACCACCGATGTTACACACTAACGTGAAATATTTCACGTCCATGTCATGTGTTGTCCTCTTCTGTTTGTCCGTCCTCTGAACCAGGTGGTGACAGTAAAACACACGTGTAGTTACCTGCTGGGATCCTGATAATGTCTCAGGATGGACTAGAGGTGGATTTTGGATTTGAACGTGTGTAAAATCCGTGTTTTCACTGAGCTGTAAATGTGTGATGGTCAGTCAGGAGGGTTTGACAATAGTTGGTCCTACAGGAGACAAAAGCCCGAATGAGTCTTTCTAACTCTA
Organism: Channa striata; assembly: GCA_033026295.1. Lineage (NCBI taxonomy): Eukaryota > Metazoa > Chordata > Actinopteri > Anabantiformes > Channidae > Channa > Channa striata. The sequence goes on along the minus strand of CM065176.1, from coordinate 25,351,018 downwards.
GATTAGACAAAGACTTTCTCATTTTAGCTGTTTGGAACACGTCACATCAGGTCATGTAGATAATGTTTAAACATGTCAAATAAAGTCAGTTTCAGCTGCAAATCACCAAAATACTCGTGTGTAAATAATGAATAATTGTGAGTGTGAGCTTCCAATCAGACGTCAGCTCTGTTTGATCTGTTTGATCGTTGGTTTTATTTCCTGCTGCCTCCTTTGTTTCCTTTGTTACACATTGATTTGTGGATTTAACGTCTAGTTCACAGTCAGATTCCAGCTCTTTATCATCCAGTAGATCTGCTACATGATGAGTGAGTGAAGGATGTTGAATAAAACCTGATGTTGTTCATTTGTCTCTGATCTTCTCTGTGTTTCCAGCTGAAGCTCCAAAGTCTCTGTGACTGGATGTGAATTCAGCAGCTGAGCAGCTTCAAGGAAACATTGTCAGTGTTGTTGCTGGAAAGACTGAGCTCGTGTCTCCCAGCAGGTTTGGACTCTGCTATGAATCAGTGTGAGGACACAGAGGAGGGAGTCCCTCCCTCTAAAACCACTCTGTGTGGGGGACATGAGAGACAGACCAAAGACCAGAGGTGAGATGAGGATCTCTAACTGTCCACGTCAAATCCGTCCACCATCATTATTCACACTCACTGTCACATCTGCCACTCAGCTCCTCAGTAACAGTTTAGAAGAAATAATCCTGAACTACTAACTGTCTTAGTTCACAAAGAGCCAAACACTGATTAGTCCACTAACAACTAAGATGAGACAGGATCTTTCATCAGATTCCACGTTGATGAACAGGAGAACGTTCCTCATCCACTGTCTTCTTACTGAGTTTCTATCTGCTTCCAACATTTCAGCTGCTGACAGTCTGATCACAATTCATCTGGTTTCAGCTTCAAACCACTTTTCATTTGTCTCTGGTTTGTTTGGATCAGGATGAAGAAGCAGAGACCAGACTCTGCTGAACCCAGCTGTGTCTCCATGAAGAGTGACAGGTCTAAGGGTCAAGATATTTACTTCAAAGATGATAAACCTGCTGATAGAAGGTAAGAATTTTAAATTGAACTTGTTATTTCTCTGACTCTCCTGAGATGAGGAGTCATGTCTTGGTTCTTAAACTACATAATATTTTAGCAATGAAGAACCTTTTTAGGGAAGTTCTCATGTCAGTCTTCATCAGCTCCAAGATTGTTGGTGGGACATTGTAAACTAAACAAAACCTCATTCAGACTTTAAACTTGTGATCTGGGTTTGTACATAATTGCCACAGGGGCTCAGGGATGTGTCCCCCAACTAAGAAAACTGAAAATATTACTCATGTACTTATAAAACACTTTTCTAAATGTTGATACTCAAATGACTTTGGAGCTGACCAACAATCACCAGGAGCAGCTAATTGGAGGTTCAATGTCTTGCTCAAAGACACTTTAACATGTGACTGGAGGAGCCGGAGATCGAACAGTGACCAGACTCTGCTGAACCCAGCTGTGTCTCCATGAAGAGTGAAAGGTTTAAGGGTCACAATATTGACTTTAAACCTGCCGATAGAAGGTGAACATTTCAAACTGAACTTCACTCCTGAGAAAATGTCCAGAACTTTGTAGTCTAGGACTGAACTACAGCAGCATCTCGTGATTCAGCCTGTTTGATTCCTAAAAGTTTCCTTTTGTAGTATTACATTTATATTTTGAAATAAAATGCATCCTGAATTTGTCTCTTTCTATTTTGTCCCCAGAGTTGATCAGCAGATCTCAGAGGTTCACAGTGATCAGTCTGTCCAGCAGCATCAACCAGACCTGGACTCCATATTTATGGTCTGTACATGTACAATCCCACTTTGACTATGAACTACATCAAACCCAGACTGAATGTCCAACAACCATTCAGGTCCTAACAGAGTCCATGCTGCTGTGTTCAGACCAGCAGGTCTTCAGACTGACACATGAATCACATGTTGTCTTCTACCAGTTGAAATGAAATGTTCACTTCTCATTGTGTTCCAGCTGCTGGAGGACAACATTGTGACTTTTGTGAAAAAACAGCTGAAGGAGATCCAGAGGGTCCTGAGAGCAGATTACCCAGAATGCTCAGAGACTCAGAGGGAGGATGAGGAGGTGTTGGACAGTGAGGATGAAGAGCAGAGGAGGAGCAGCAGAGAGTCATTAGTGAAGATCACAGAGAACTTTCTGAGGAGAATGAAGCACGAGGAGCTGGCTGACTGTCTGCAGAGCAGTAAGAGGATTTGAACAGATTGAACATGATGGAAACAGCAGGAGAGAGGTTTACATTTCCAAAGTCTGCTGTAAATATGCTGCACACATCTGTATCAGATCAGAGGCTGTTTGTCCTCCACTGATGATAAAACTGATGGAGGAAGAAAAACTCTACAGACACACTGAAATGTTTAGATTCTCTGATTCCCTGAAGGATCCACTCACTGATTTCATTTCTACTTTGTTCATTCAGGAATCGATGCTGCAGCGTGTCGACGTAAACTCAAGTGTAACCTGAAGGAGAAGTTCCAGTGTGTGTTTGAGGGAATCGCTAAAGCAGGAAACCCAACCCTTCTGAACCAGATCTACACAGAGCTCTACATCACAGAGGGAGGGACTGGAGAGGTCAATGAGGAACATGAGGTCAGACAGATTGAAACAGCATCCAGGAAACCAGACAGAACAGAAACAACCATCAGACAAGAAGACATCTTTAAAGCCTCACCTGGTAGAGATGGACCAATCAGAAGAGTGATGACAAAGGGAGTGGCTGGCATTGGGAAAACAGTCTTAACACAGAAGTTCACTCTGGACTGGGCTGAAGACAAAGTCAACCAGGACATACAGTTCTCATTTCCACTGACCTTCAGAGAGCTGAATGTGCTGAAAGAGAAAAAGTTCAGCTTGGTGGAACTTGTTCATCTCTTCTTTCCTGAAACCAAAGGAATCTGCAGGTTTGAAGAGTTCCAGGTTGTGTTCATCTTTGACGGTCTGGATGAGTGTCGACTTCCCCTGGACTTCCGCAACAATGAGGTCCTGACTGATGTCACAGAGTCCACCTCAGTGGATGTGCTGCTGACAAACCTCATCAGGGGGAACCTGCTTCCCTCTGCTCGCCTCTGGATAACCACACGACCTGCAGCAGCCAATCAGATCCCTCCTGAGTTTGTTGACATGGTGACAGAGGTCAGAGGGTTCACTGACCCACAGAAGGACGAGTACTTCAGGAAGAGATTCAGAGATGAGGAGCAGGCCAGCGGAATCATCTCCCACATCAAGACATCACGAAGCCTCCACATCATGTGCCACATCCCAGTCTTCTGCTGGATCACTGCTACAGTTCTGGAGGATGTGTTGAAAACCAGAGAGGGAGGAGAGCTGCCGAAGACCCTGACTGAGATGTACATCCACTTCCTTGTGGTTCAGTCCAAACTGAAGAACGTCAAGTATGATGGAGGAGCTGAGACAGATCCACACTGGAGTCCAGAGAGCAGGAAGATGATTGAGTCTCTGGGAAAAGTGGCTTTTGAGCAGCTGCAGAAAGGAAACCTGATCTTCTATGAATCCGACCTGACAGAGTGTGGCATCGATATCAGAGCAGCCTCAGTTTACTCAGGAGTGTTCACACAGATCTTTAAAGAGGAGAGAGGACTGTACCAGGACAAGGTGTTCTGCTTCGTCCATCTGAGTGTTCAGGAGTTTCTGGCTGCTCTTCATGTCCATCTGACATTCAACAACTCTGGAGTCAATCTGATGTCAGAAAAGGAAACATCATTCTGGTGGAGGTGGAGCTTTTTTTTATTTAGAGACAAACCTGGTCCAACACATTTCTACCAGGCTGCTGTGGACAAGGCCTTACAGAGTCCAAATGGACACCTGGACATGTTCCTCCGCTTCCTCCTCGGTCTTTCACTGCAGAACAATCAGACTGTCCTACGAGGCCTGCTGACCCAGACAGGAAGTGGATCACAGACCAATCAGGAAACAGTCCAGTACATCAAGAAGAAGATCAGTGAGAATCTGTCTGCAGAGAAAAGCATCAACCTGTTCCACTGTCTGAATGAACTGAATGATGGTTCTCTAGTGGACGAGATCCAACAGTCCCTGAGATCAGGACGTCTGTCCACAGATAAACTGTCTCCTGCTCAGTGGTCAGCTCTGGTCTTCGTTTTACTGTCATCAGACAAAGATCTGGACGTGTTTGACCTGAAGAAATACTCTGCTTCAGAGGAGGCTCTTCTGAGGCTGCTGCCAGTGGTCAAAGCCTCCAACAAAGCTCTGTATGTGCACATAGACCAGTTTAGTTTAAGTGGATCAACATTTGATTGGTTGTAATTGTTTCTGTTGTTTTGCTGGTTTCTCTTCAGACTGAGTGACTGTAACCTCTCAGAGAGAAGCTGTGAAGCTCTGTCCTCAGTTCTCAGCTCCCAGTCCTCTAGTCTGAGAGAACTGGACCTGAGGAACAACGACCTGCAGGATTCAGGAGTGAAGCTGCTGTCTGCTGGACTGAAGCAACAACACTGCAGACTGGAAACTCTCAGGTCAGGATTCAGCTCTTTGGATTCAGTCATCTGACAAGTTCAATATTGTTTTGTTCATTTTCTTGTAGTAGCATCATTGTACTGAAGAGTTTTTCTGACTGCAGATAATTAACTTTTGTTGGACGACAGAATTTGAGCTGTGCATAATTTAATGTGGTAGCTCTGTTATTATATTAAAAGATTCAGTGACTTTGAGAGTGTCAACAATATAATGTAATTGTTTGTTGGTATTGTCATGTAAAAATTGACAACTCAAGTCCAGTTACAGACACATCGAGTGAAATCAACAAAGAAGCATCAGGACATCCAGGATGTCAATTAAGGTTTATCTTGCAAGAGAGAAATTCACAGACACAGTTTCGTCTCTATCCAGCAACGTTCTAAAGACTGATACTTCACACAAATGTTTTATACTCTCTGTTGCTGGGCAGAACATTTCCATCATCAAACAGTTGTTCCAGACACACACATCAATATTGTGAGACTCTGGGTGACAACAGTTTGGGCTCCACAGTTTACTGTTAGATAGTAGCTGAACTTGGAGCAGTCGTGCAAACACCTGCAAATACTGAAGACAAAACACGTCTATAGGACAAAGTTAGTTCTGTCACATGCTGTGAATGTCTTGACAGGCAGCTAAACACCTCTCCTCCATCAAAACTCTGGAGACTGTATTTTAGTTGTCAACAGGTTTATTGTCCGGCTGAACCTCAAACAGCCAGTAAGTGACACTATTGCTCCGTGTTTCACTTATTAAACATGTGTGTAAAAAACAAAGCTATGCTTCATTAAATCAACATATTTCACAACTGTAACAGAACAATGTCCTTTATGAATTCTTCATGGGTACAACAAAAAGACAAAACAGAAGCCTTAAAATTTAATACTACTTAATTTTCCATCACACATAAAAAGAACAAATTAAGAACAATTGCTTAAACATTTAACTGGACTCAAATGTGTGATTTTAAGGACAAATGTCCCTGCAACTAATGAAATAGATCATTTTCTTGTTAGTTGACACATTGACCAACTATCATGTTCAGTGTCAGAAAAGACAATAATAGAGTTTTTGAGTGCACAAAAAAAAAAATATTTATTTCTCATGCAGCAGGATTGGTTGGTAAATTCCATGTAACAGTCAAGTCAATCAAAGTAAATATGAATGAGATTTATTTCTTCCATGCAAATACTGTCTCCTGTATGTCTCATTAGTGGCTCAGCTGAAGCCCTCTGGGATGTTCCTCTTCAAACATGGGGTTTATGCTGATGGCTTAAACAAAAGAATATTCTTGTCAATCCTGCCAGTTATGAAATACACTGTTTAACCGTGTTATTTTCATAAATATTGCTTTTTTAAAAATTGTTCCAATCAACATAAGTTACCAGTTACTAGTCTAATATGTCAGATTCAGACTTAAACCTTCCGTCAATATAATTGATTTTGGCTTATGTGTACACTTTTAATAGGACAAAATCACATTGTCAGACCGAATTTCACAGCTCTGCATTGGAAACACGACATAAATCAAACAGTTTCAAGACTTGCACACAAACACCTGCAGAGGAAGAGGCCAAGACGAGACTAATGAGCACTTGAATTGTGTTCACACAAAGTCTTTCATGCAGGAAGTGTGATCATGTTCTTTGTGTAATAATCCGAAAAGTTCAATTTCTCTGATTTACATGTTTGTTCTCACTAACGACGCCCCCTCCCTTCATTCAGTAACTATGTCGAATTTGTCGTGAACGTACCATAACTAAAACTAAAAATATATTTTTGAAAGTTTTATATGCTATATTTGAAGGTGTAGATTTGGTTTGTGATTGTGACGAGTCTCCAAGAAATAAATGTCAGTCAGTGTTTGTCCTCTGAAGTGATGAAACATGACTGTGTGTGTTTAGTCTGTCAGGCTGTCTGATCACAGAGGAAGGCTGTGCTTCTCTGGCCTCAGCTCTGAGCTCCAACCCCTCCCATCTGAGAGAGCTGGACCTGAGCTACAACCATCCAGGAGACTCAGGAGTGAAGCTGCTGTCTGCTGGACTGGAGGGTCCACACTGGAGACTGGAAACTCTCAGGTATGGACAGATGGACAGACAACAGCAGATCTCACACTGTTTCTCTGTCTCTGACTGACTGAGGAACTCTGGTTCATGTTTAATGGTGGATGAAGCTGATTCTGACTTTGTCTCTTCCTCCAGGTTGGACCATTGTGGACCACAGAGACTGAAACCTGGTCTGAGGAAGTGTGAGTGTGTTTTAAGTCTGATTCCTGAGAACAGCTGCACATGTTCCAATAAATTTGAATCTTTTCTGACTAAGAAACAAAGATTAATTTCTCCAGAGTTTCATTCAGGATTTAGCTTCTGTTTTTTGTCCGTGTGGCTGGTATCGTGCTTCTAGTTTATATGGACCAAAGTCAGCAAGACAAAAGGAGGGAAGTGTGAACCAAATTTATTTTAGATAAACAGCATAATTAAATTTAACTGAAGGTCAATCGCGAATGGAGGAGATAATCCATAGAAACTTTAGGAAGTTAAGGGCGATACACAATAAAATAATTACATTATCTGAAACAATCACAAACTAATAGGATCCAGGCTAAATAATCAAAGAAACATAATTAAACAACGTGTTAAGGAACTAAATAATCAAACATAAGCCAGACTGAATACCAAAAAGGACCAAGCATTGATCAGAGTGAGTAAATAAGGAACAACTAGGCAGAAAGGACCATAAACCAGGGCTGTGTGGGTGAGCAACGTGTGAACCTTAAAGGCATGAATAAGAAACTAAACATGAGCAGGATTCAGGGACTTGGGAAATAGAGCATAAACTAAAGTGAGTGACCTAGTGGACTAACAGACAGTAGACAGACATCAAAACTAAACATGAAGGCAGGTAGAATGAACTAAGGAATTACACATAGAAATAGAGAGTGAAGCTGAACTAATGAAAAAAAAAACACAAAGCAGGTTAAAGGAACTAAACAAACCCGGAGTAACAAAATCTAAGAACCAATAAAACTGGACCACAGTTTTGTCACACAGAGTTTTTCCGTCTGGCTCCTGGTTAATGAAAAGCACCTTAAATCCAGTTGGTGGAGCCACAGCCTCTGACTGGATCTTCATGGACACTGAGTTCAGGTTTTTGGAGCTTTGGGACTAAAAACGTTTAGTAGCAGACGACAGTTTGAGATTCGATGAGCAAAGGTGTGAACTTTGTGCTAAATGTGAGTCTTTGGTGGAGCTAATAAAAGTTTTAGAAATCATATGGTTCCGAGCTTCTTTGTGCTGAAATGGAAGATGATGGTCCAGTTTTCTTAGTCCCACTTGGTTCCATCCATGTGTTTATTGATGTGGACGTCCATTAGCTTCTTCCTTGGGTCCACAGCAGAAACAAAGCAGAATCTCATGTTCAATAACTGTTCATGTTGAATTTCACTTGAAATGGAGTCAAACATTATTCCCAGTTGAATCTGAAATGGAAGTTGGAATGATTGACTTTAAGTAATTGTCAGTAAAGTTGCTGATAAATCAACAGATGATAAACTGCAGCTGTTTGTGTCTTGTTCTGTCCATCAGATTCCTGTGAACTGGAACTGGACCCAAGGACAGTGAACAGAAAACTACAACTGTCTGACAACAACAGGAAGGTGACACGTGTGAAGGAGGATCAGTCATATCCTGATCATCCAGACAGATTTGACTTCTGGTCTCAGCTGCTGTGTAGAAATGGTCTGACTGGTCGCTGTTACTGGGAGGTCGAGTGGAGAGGAAGAGTTTCTCTATCAGTGAGTTACAGAGGAATCAGAAGGAAAGGAAACAGTAATGAATGTGTATTTGGATGGAACAATCAGTCCTGGAGTTTGTTCTGTTCTGATGGTCGTTACTCTGTCTGGCACAATAACAGACAAACTCCCATTTCCTCCTCGTCCTCTGTCTCTCACAGAGTATCAGTGTATGTGGACTGTCCTGCTGGCTCTCTGTCCTTCTACAGTGTCTCCTCTGACAAACTGATCCACCTCCACACCTTCAACACCACATTCACTGAACCTCTGTATCCTGGGTTCAGGATCTGGTCTGGTTCAGTGTCTCTGTGCAGTGTGAAGGTGTGAGAGTGTCTCCTGTGGACAGAAACTCTGCTGACTGAAGATCAGCTGCTGAAACCAAAGTTCCCTCTGTTCACCATCACACACACTCTGCACTGTGAAGCAGATCTGTCTCACACTCCAACACCAAACATTCATTTGTCTCATTTCATCACTTTGATCATCAACATTTCTGCTGTTTGCTGCAGTGGCAATTTTGGCTCCTGATTTTCATTTAGTTTCAGTCTTGGGATGAAAATGTCAATTAGTTTTTGTCTCATTTTCTTTCTTTTAATACTTGTATCTGTAGAACATGAATCTAGATACATTTGGAGGCAGCAGCATCTTGTGTACAGTTACCATGGTTACAGGTAAACGTCTTCCTTTGTCCCCATGATCCATGTCTCTGTGCTCTGAGTCCAAAATCTCAATGGTTTGATCCCATTAATGCAGATTTCTTTATCAAACACGTCACTAGCTAAACGCTCCATGATCTTAGCTTTTCATATCAGATCTGCCTGAGTGTTAAGGATGTGAAGGTTGAACAGGAGCTGGACACAGGACAGATTTCATCACGGGGACAAATGAGACATTCATGTCTACGAACTATTTCACACAATTCTGTTTAGCTCAAATCATGAAATTGTACTTTTAACAAATCGTAGACTTTTTTTCTTCTTGTATCAACTGTATCAGCAGTAACTGATGCGGTTTCCTATTTTCTGCCGTTGACGACCACACACCAACTCTGGGTTTGTATTTTAGTTGCTCTCAGTGTTTTCTACCCGTTTCCCACCTTCTTCACTTGGTGGGAGATTTTATTTAAACCTTTGGCATCTCAGTATCTATATCCTCCATTGTTGTTAAGTTCTAGGAAAGACACAAGTGTAGGTGCAGCTCACAAAATCACAAAAACGTCGTTTGATCACCGTTTTTAGGACTGGTGCCGTCCAGATGGTTGGACGTTCAGTGTGAAAGTCTTTACCAGACACTGAAGACACAGCACATGGACATTCTGATGCTTTAGGCAAAACGGCTTCGGATCCTCCTGAGGTGACTGAGCTTCAGATTAGTTAGAGGTTTGTAGAACAATAGTAATAATAATAATAGTCTAATCTTTACATGTGTAAAACGTTATTTAACTTCTGTGTCCTACTGTCACCATCATCTGTCTCTGAGTTAGTATATTAAGGAAAAACTATTAGCATCATATTCACTCTGAGAATTGGACAAACAACGTATCTGTCCCTTCATCTCACTGTATCTGATCATTTTCACCAGAGTCTCTGACTCAGTTTTGACCATTTCTGAGAATAACACATTAATATTAATGTGCAGATCATTATAACTTATTTAACTCAGTTACTTTCTTTATAAATCATATAGTTCACTCTTTAGGCCTCCACCAAAATAATAACTCTACATTAAGACAATATACTCTGGTTGTTTCATCTGCCATTCGAAAATTAAATATATTTATTATAATCTCATATTGTCCTGCACTGTGATCTGTTTGCGTAGTTTCAGTAACTTTGAGTGATCTCTGGTATTAACTTTTGTGTGAACAGAAAAAACAGAATATGTTGTAATGATCCAAGTGTGTGCAGATTATTAGAACTCGACAGCTCAAACTCGAAGGAAAATTCTTACCTTGTCAGGGTGGAGACGTCCCATGTGTGGAACCTCTGCACTCGACGCAGGTTCAACGAGCAAATGCATGAAAATAAATGTGTGTCGTGAACTGGGCTGAGCAGGTGTGAAAGTATCATCTTCCACCTGGTCATTGGTTTGATACCTCACCTCCTCTCAGAATCCAGTGTCAGTGTGATCAGAAGCCAGTTTCTTTTTTATGTAGTTTTTTATAATCCACCTCACATCAAAGGTCAGAAATAAATCCTATAACTCAGTCAGACTTCTAAAGATAATTTTGCCGTCATAAATGCAGCTCATGTTTGGCCACAGAACGTTGTGACCTTAGCTGGTTGTTGACTTAAATGACTTAAATGTCTGTTGTCAAGTTGAGACTCTTGTCGCCTGCTTCTCTCTGTTTACTGCCGACAAAAGACAGACTATTGATCTTTTGCAAAAGGTTCAGTGAAGTCAGTTTCTTTTTTTAGTAACTCAGTATGTTTTTAAAGATTAAACTCACATCAAAGGTTGAAAGTAGGAACATTTTTTAGAAGAAGAAGCAGCTTTATTTGTCACCACATCGGTGCCTGTCGGAGTCCACCACTGCTCCAGTCCCCGAATGGGTTCACATCACCAAGAACATTCCTGTCTTGGAGCCACGTCACTCCCAGCAGTCCCTGTCCAAGCAAAGCCACAGTCGGTGGTGACCGCTGGTCTGGAAGGGATCTGCCTTATGACGATGACTTCATTTATGCATGTTGACTGGGACAGACGCTGTCAGAACGTCCCGTAGACTGACACACTGTACAAACTGGGTGTGGACTGGGAGCATCTGTTTGCATGTTTCACTGTAAAGTGGGTCTGAAGTATCAGTGTCCAATGGTGGAAGGTTCATTAACGCATCTGTAAGTGGATTTAATTATGGCGACTTTCACTTTTACTCCACTACATTTGTAATCAAAGCTGCATTACACGGTACAATCACATGACTTTACACATTTCACAACAAACCACTTTTTCTTTTTTTTTATGAAAATCGCTTCATTAAACCAGGCACAGGCAGGTTCAGACTCAGTTCCTCCGTCCACGGTCTTATTGAAAGTCTTATCTGACACAGTAGCAGTAATTTTACTCTTTGACGTGTTGGGCTGAGTTTGGCCCGTCTACAGACGTCTGCGTTCACTGGGCAGGACAACACGCAGCTAAAGCGAAAACCCCCGATTAGACTAAAGGTTTTTATTTTTAGACATAAGGGACTGAATCCACTGTACAATGAGTCTTCAAGTAGGATCATTGAACGCGGTGTCAAAGTCCATCTCCCTGTCCTTGTCTCTGACACGGGTAGATGTGGAGCAGAGCTCTGTCCCAGCCACATGCACTAGTGTGCAGTCCGCATCAGATCCTACAGCAGCTTCAACCCTTCATTTATGTCTGTGACTATTAAACCAACATAAAGCAGCACTGCTGGCTGAGACTTTAAGTCAAATATAAATCATGTACTTACTAACTTTGACTAAAGCAGAAATGACAGTGGGTCCTTGGTGGTTTTTGAGGACTTTCTCCACCACTGGTGTGTTTAAACTGACGTGGACGTAAATCGACGTATTTCCGTAAATTCCCCGTGTATTTGTCGAACCGTTGATGCTTCCAAACAAGTAGCAGGTGAGATGGACCGTGTGCAGGGATCAAATTCTCCCAAAGTCTGAGAGGATGTGAAGCAGAGACCAAACGACATGTGCTGATAGTTTTTATGATTTCGCTCGTGAACTGAATAAATGTAGATGCAGCACTTTGCTTTAACTTGAATGAAACAAGCTCCTGTGGACAGAGACTTTCTGTTAGTCCATTAGGTGAATGTCGTCCACCACTGTCTGTGTCTGTCCTTATGATCCAATGAGACAACACTGATGTTGTTACCGTACATGTTCAGATTATTAGGGACACTCATCTCAACAGGAAATGACCTGAACTTACTGTGTGTGTAGCATCAGCGTCCAAAGAACTTTACAAACTTAATTCACACACACCAGTGACAGACCATGAAGGTGAGAAATAAATGTTCTGCATCACTTTTAATCCCACTGACAAAATAACGCACAAAATAACAACAGCAAGTTGACTAAAGTGCAAAAACTCAAACCAAATCTCTCTAAAAGCATTTGAACAAAACTGCTTATAGCTTATAGAGTTTTAATGCAGCACTGCTGTTTTATTCCAGGCTCTTCATCCTCTGTGAGCAGATAAACTGGTAACAGCTCCACAGCTCTGATATCTGACATGTAGTGAACAATCCAGCTGGACAAGGCCGCGGCCAATCGTTGGTCACGTGCTCGCTCCTTAATGGAGGATTTAAAGGAAGCAGCAGGTCAGTGAAGGTCCCACAGATCAGGCAGGGATGAAGTGAGGAGCTGCAGAGTCTGTTTGAGATGCAAATGTCCCACTCAGCCAGGCAGCCCCACACTCACACTTTACATCACACAAGATCCTGTGTCCACTTCCACTCACCTTGGATCCTGAGCAGGATCATGCTGCTCTGCGTTCAGGCAGCGCTGACAGGTGGACATGATGGATTCAGACAGGAAGACGGTGTCTAGGGTCTGTACGCTCCTTCATCACCGTAGCTGGAGAAATGTTACTGCCGAATTCAAATGTAATTCAGACATGTTTGATTTCCCCCTGAAACACTGAACGGAACGGCATCTGTTCCTCTTCTGCACATGTGGAACAGCTGGAATTTGGGTTTAATTTAAGGGGTTTTGTTAGGTGCACAGGGGGTTTAACTACAGATTAGTTTGGTTTAGTGCATGGATGAACGGACTTTGAAGCTGTAAAATTCCATTCTCCACTGACCCCAAGTGGACGAGGCAGATGGTACCGTGCCTGAGCCCGGTTCTGTCTGAGGTTTCCTTCACTGAACAGAACTGAACCTAGTGCTGCACAAGGGGGATTTGTTGAGTCTCTTCCTAACGTTTGACTTTACATTGTAAAGTTCCTGTGATTTGGAGCTTTATCAGAGAAATTAAAATGGATTTAATTCTGTAGAATTTGTTGAAAAATATTTACAGCAGCTTCTTAAACATTAAGATGTAAAATGATTTTCAACCAAGGTGCATTAGTAAGTATTTAGTAAATAAATCATGGACTGTAAAACTTTTGGTAGGATTTTGGTGTATTAGTGAAGAGACGTCGATAAACCTACCAAATAAATGAAAGACATTTCTTAATTTTCACCTTTAAGGATTAATAAAGTCAGTTCTAAAGAATTTTAACCCCTAATAAAGTCCTTAAGTAGACCAAAAACATCCTGTTTGACTTATTGTCCAAATCAATAATTTTTCTCTCACTAATATTTAACCGCAAATGTATCATGAAATCCTGAATGTGCGAGTGAATTTTTTCATACTTGACCTTGTGAACACACTGTCATTCCTAGAGGTGCTGAAATATTTTCTTTTTATTTAAACGACTTCCTTCCGACTGTCTTCCAGGACAGAGTCCAGTCTGAGGGGAAGCACTTGTTGCCCAGACACATGAACGTGACCTTCCCCTTCTGCCACTCCTCACCGGGGGGGGCGGCACAGTGAGGATGGGGGCGACTGGACCCAGCCTGGGAGGAGGAGACAGAGACAACATGAAGAAAGTTGATACAAAGAGAAAAGAAACTCCAGCCTGTTGGTTGCAGCAGAGGAGGCTGCTGGTTCTGTTGGTCTTTAGTGTTTCACTTCTCTCTCTGAGCTCAGTAACCATGGCAACAAACAGGTTTCAGTACCAAGAAAAGCTTTGGCTACTTGTCCGAGCAGCTTGTAGTCGAACCCAGTTATATCCTTCAGATTGGGCCTTTTTCTCACCCTGGCCTGAATGACCAGTGTGTACAGACACTGAGTAGGAGTCTGTTAGGAAAAGTTTGAGGTGCTTGGATCCAAACAAAGAGACACAGAGCTCATGAAACGAGCTCAGGTGCCTGCACAACATAAATAAAGTTAAACTGAGTTGAACTGAACGCCAATTGAATTGAGATGCTTTGGCAATGAAAGATTGGATGCCACTCCACACTGATCACACAGTCTTGCCAAGACAAAACCTACTAAGGTTGGCAAACTGAAAGAAAATGTGACACTAGGCCAAGATGCCTGAATCTGGACTTTAGGTGACTGAAACAAAGTCTTGTGGAAAACTGAAGGTGTTTGGACCCAAGCAAAGAAAATGTGTCAGACACAGAGCTCATGAAAAGATGAGATGCCTGTCTAACACCATCAGACATGTTGGAAACATGATGATGTGTTGGAAGCTTTGGCAAAGGGAGAGTGGGTGATCTGCATCATGTGAAAACCTCCTCAAACATGGGCCTCCTCAGTTGGTTGTCCATGGTCCACAGGGTCAGTGGTTTGATTCCTGGTTCCTGAACCTGTTCTACAGTCCTTGCGCAAGACAATTAACCTCAAGTTGCTCCTGTGGGGTCAGATGAAGCACTTTTGAATGGTTGAATAAGAAGCTATGTGATAAGTTGAAATAGCATATATTGATTTAACCATAATATAGATAAAATAAGTAATAATTAGGAGAGATGTAATAATATTAAACTTCTGTAGAGACATTCAGGTCAGCAGATAAAATAATTACTGAATAGCTTCAGTACTATGTGTCAGTAATAGTGGAAAAGTGGTGGATTTGGTCTGTGGTAGATTTGCTGTATCTGGAATCAGGCAGAAGGGGGAACTCCCACCAATGTAACTTCATTCCACATAAAGATGCCAGAGACTGAAGTCTGTGCGCCACATCTTTTATTAACTTTCTCACTTTTCAGGTATGAAAATCAGGTATTAAGTCATTGCTGTGTGACCTGTGTCATATTTAATGTTATGTCGGGTTTGCTTAAGCATGAACAGTCGAGACATTAACGTGTTGGTGCAGTCAAGACGTTAGTTTTATGTGTGTAAACGCCCGTCAATAGTCAGGGAAATGTGACTATATCATTTATATAATGTCGAAAATTAGGAACCACTGAAAATAGCTGATTTCAGTGTTATAGCTGTGCATAAGATAATTTAGAGGGTGAGTGTCCAGGTCATAGTCTGTACCAGCATGTGTTTAGTTTTATAACATGTGATTTGTTATATGTGTATGTTCAAGGAAACCACTTCATACTGAGGCCGTGCCATTCCCTCTGGGCAAAACTCACTGGGGATATCGTCATGATTCAGCATTGACCTTCATCCTGATTGAGTAAAAAGAATCTAGAGAAGAAAGTAGCTGCTCTATCTGTAATCACTTGGTTTAAACAATTACAAATAAATTGCCTAATAATGTTAGTTAGTTAAAAGTGACAGTCTGACATAAAGAATGAGCCATTTTAAACAGGTGAGTCGTTATTTAAATAGGGATGAATAATCTATGTTACAAATTCTTAGTTTCTTTGACAGGGACGATGCACGTTGATGAATATCTATTTTAATACAACTGCAGATGAAAACATGTCAGATCAAGGGTACAACTCTAATTTGCATCCGTAGGCAGGTAACAAGACACAGAGAAATGAAGGTACAAATAGAAAAAGCCCTTCAAAGGAGGGTAAATTGAGAATCCTCAATTTACCAAAAGTCAGACACAGCAGGTGGAGTGGTTCCATGTAGTAAAACCTTATAAAGCTCGAATATTTAAAACCCCTAAAATTCTCAATGAATTATATGAAATTAAAATATTACAATGGTGAAATGAAAGTGCTTCTCCTAGTGAAGACTTAAGATTTTTTGTAAAGTTCTTTGAGTGCAGAAACATTCTAGCAGCATCAAATGTTCTAAATTGCTTGATCTGTCCAAGGTTTTCTAGATTGAATTTCACTGATTGAAAATCCCTTTTGACGTGGCTCTTGAAACTTGTAGAATCCGGTGTCAAGTCAAGGAAATTGAAATGATTTAAAAATTCTACTTCTTCTCCTCACAAAAAGACACCAGTGTGTTTTATATCCGTTTGTTGTTTTGTGAACATCGTACAAACAATTTTTGGGGGAATAAAATAGAATTTGTTCATTAACAGGAACTTTGCAGGAGTCACGATGGAGGACGCCTCTTGAATGCTCTGGGCCGTCTGGAAATCAACATTAACACATGCATTGGGAAGCTCATTAATATGCCAGGAAAATAACAATGGACTAAGAACTGAACCTTGAGGTTCACCAGCAGGGACGTGCACAAAAGAGGATTTGACACTGTCAGTACACACACATTGTTTCCTAGGGGCTGGATATGATCTTATCAATAAAGTGGGAATTAAATGTGTTAATTTCGTGTTTCATGTTTGACTGTCAAACAAATTCTTCATATCTAAAAACACAGCACCAACAGAAGAATTCCTGTCCAACAACCATTTAACCTTCTCTATGAACAGACAGTTTGCCGACTAAGTCGAATGGTTTTCCAAACCAAACTGCATAGCATGTGGGGGGTGACCTTTATTTAAATTGTTATTTATAAGCTTTACTACCCACCTCATGGACCCGCCAACGGTCCTGACAGTGAAATCAGATTGACAAAACTGTTCAGTGACCTCACGAACAGAGTTCAGGGAAAAAAAATCATCAAACTCACTACGTAACATAATCGAATTTGTTACTAATGTGTTGTTCATTTTCAGATCATTAGAACGTTTTTTACTGATGTCCTCTCTGCCAATTAATTTGTTGAGATTTTACCAGTTTTTTTTGCATCATCAGTAACGTCCATGAAGCTTTAACCTTTTGCAAACTCACGGATACGAAGAAAATGCAATGATTTGCACATCTCATCAACCCACATGTTCTTTACAGTGGAACATAAACAACATCAGACGTTGAGACATTTTACTTCATCGTGGAAAATATTAGGTCATTTTGAATTTGATTTGCAGCAACACATCTCAGAAATGTTGGATGAGGGGCAACAAAAGGCTGGAAAAGTAATTGCTGCAAATCACAAACAAATGGGGATCTGTTCCCTCTGACCATTTTCTAATAACATTTGAATTTAATTTAATGGACTACACAGCAGCTAGAAAGAAGTTCTGCTTCAGTAGGTGTTTATCTGAAAACACTGTGAACAAATTTAAGGAAATGATCCCTTCATCATTTACTTCAACATGTACCGATATAACTGAGAGTAGCCTCATTAACTGTACTCCTGTACAAGTTGATTGCCTGACTGATAATTATGCAGCATCTTTACGTTCCATACTTGATAGTGTTGCCCCTCTAAAAAAGAAGGCAGTAAATCTGAACAGGTGATCTCCATGGTATAGCTCACAAATTTAAAGCAGGCGTCACGAAGACTAGAAAGGAAGTGACATTCCACTCATTCATAAGAATCACGCTTAGCCTGGAAAAACAGTCTATACTTATACAAATTAGCCTCCGTAAAGCCAGAACAGCTTATTATTCATCACTAATAGAGGAAAACAAGAACAACCCCCGGTTTCTTTTCAGCGCTGTAGCCAGGCTGACTAAGAGCCACAGTTCATAGTTTTCCATGAGCAGCAATGACTTCATGACTGTCTTTACCCTCCACACAAATACAACAGAATTAGAATCATCAGTAAGGCTTCAGTCCCTTTGAGACTGTTTTTACCCACAGATAGAGAAGCAAGAGTAATGTGGCTGAACTTCACCGTTCTAGTCAGAAGTTTTACTTTTCCCAGTTTTAGTTTCAAGTTTTTCTTGATAAAGTGAGGAAAATAGGCTGTTGCAATAATCAAGATCTGAGGAGATAAAAGCATGAATAATAATCTCAGCATCATTCATAGTTCAGACTTTTACAATAATCCTAATATGATCAAATCAAAGCTGAACTAATTCAGTGATGTGATGGTCAAACTTCAAGTTTCAGACACTGACAAAGATTTCTAGCAATTGGCTCAATGAATTTTAATGAAGCTCCTATAGCTGGCAGTATTTTCACTGGAAATACTTTGAGGTCCAACGATAAGAGTTTGTGATTTAAAGGAAACTGTAGAAAATGTTTCTAATATCAGACAGATGTTCTTGTAGAGAACTCAGCCTTCTATGATCATGGGAGTAGTTATCAGTATAAAAATGGAATGAAATAGGACGTCTGCATATAACATCACCCCAGGGAAGCACGTCGTGCAAGCAGGAGTTTCTTTAAAACGGGCTGTATGCAGGCGAGCGGGAAACAACCCGGGACAAAAGCAGCACTCAGTGATAGTCCGATACTAAAGACCAGTGTAGTCAGTGAAGATCAGATTTGTTTGAATGTGGTGTATGTTCTTTTATTATTAGTTTTCTTATTGATTAGTAACTGCAGCTGCCAAATAAGATTCATGGAGTAAATACACTTTGTTTTATATGAAATCTAGTGGCACAATAGTTTTAAGTAAATTACAATGGAAAAAGTTTTACTATCTACAATGTCACGTGACAAAAACACATTGCACACAACAAATCTTTGATTCACTATATTTATTGTGGGTTTTGTGCAGAAACTGTAACAGACCTTAAAAAGTCACAGACGAAACAATATGGACTTTCTTTGTCTGTAAATCAGTTTTCCATGGGGCCTCCTCCTTCCACATTGTTGTTTCTGGGTGTAGTATCTTGAAATGAGGATCATCTGTTTGAAGATCTGTCTTCAGTTTTTTGTGACTATGTCAGAAACGTCCAAATTTAGTAGAATTATGAAATCAAATACAAAGTTTATTTAATAGAAAATAGTCCAACAAAGACTTTATTTCATATAATTTAATTCAAAAACGTTTTGACGAAATTGGCCTGATGTTTGTTTAGGTTTGTTCAAAGTGCGACTTCAACTAATTTTGTCACAAACTATTGTCCTATTGATTGTGCTGTTGTCCTTTATCAGTTTTTCCAGTATTTTCACTATTTAGGAAAATGTTGCTCCCAGTGATTATTTTTTCTCTTTTAATGTTTTATTAATAATGTTTTAAAAATTGATTCTTTTGAAGTAACATAGAAAATAAAACATCTTCACATTTAACAACAGACAGAGAGAAAACAGAAGTTATGCAATTCAGATTTCGTCACCTCTAGAACTAAATGAACTTCCAGGAATCAGTTGGTGGATGGGCGAGAGCTTGTGGGGCTGCCACCTCCAACCAAAGGTCGGACTATTAGCAGAACAAAGTATAAAAGACCCTCAGCCACCACCAGTCCCCACTGCAGAACTTCATCTGGGCACCAAAACCATTTGCTCACAGTTTGAGTCCAGAGGTAAAGGTGAGTGAATATCACTGTCTGCTGCAGAAGCTGCTGAAACTGATGCTGCTGCATGTTTCAGTCGGACCTGTTTCCTGTTTCAGTACCATGGCAGCAATGAAGTGCATCCTGGGTCTCCTGGTCCTGCTCGCAGTCTCAGCCTGGACCGAGGCCGGGGTAAGTCCCACAGCTGGGGTCAGCACTCAGGTCGTTTTCTCCTCCCTGGTTGTTGGACACCAGCAGAAACTCTGTCTCTTGTCTGTCTGCAGGTTGTGAAGAGACAAAGTGGAGACAATAACGAGCTGAGCGTCTCCGAGCTGCTGGAGAGAGCCAACAGAAATCTCAGTGAGGAACATCCATCGTCATTCTCATGTTGATTTAGGGTTTTTCAAATGAAGGCTTCATATATTTCGGCTCTAATACTGATTCTTTTCTTAAGCTGAAAGTCAAATGTTCCTGTTGTAACAACAAACGAGGGAGAAGATTTGATTTGTTGAGACTATGTAGTTTGAACTTGACACATTATTTTACCAATTTGTGGTCAAACCTTCACCTCAGTGATGTAAAAATGTCAAATGTCTCACACTTTGGATTTGACATATAATCATAGTCTGTGTTTGGAAACTGACCAACAGTTTCCACCCAGGGCCAGTGTTTGTGTCATGACTGTTTGCACATTGTCTCTGCAGACCCTTTCCAAGGTGGTGTCCAGATACAAGGAGACATCGCTGTGTCCAACAGCAGTGACACAGACTCCTGTGTCCAGGATGGATGTAAATGGCCTAAATCCTCTGACGGCAACGTCTACGTTCCCTATGTCATTTCTAACAGCTACTGTAAGAACCTCCATCCGTCCCCGTGTAGACTGTGTCTGATGCTGTTTGGTTTATGTCCGACTTCACAGCTAATATTTCACTGTCTGACATGTTCTGTCATAAAGTTCAGAGACAGACGAACGCACCAGTGATTTTGTCGTTATCGTCACTTTGTTTATTCATTATAGAAAAATGCTGCTCCTAGTATTTTTTCATTGAATGTGTTACCAACTTAATCCTTTTTAAAGTGACACAGAAATAAAACATCTTCACCATGAACATGTTTAGTAACAACAGACAGGGAAAAAGAAAGAGGAGAAAGAAGCCAGAGATCTGCAGATGTGCATTTTATAATGACTTTATGAATTCATGAAGTTACAGCATCGTGCATTTTGTAGCTTTTCATCTTTCTGATGGAGGTAAGACACAAGTCCACGTTTAATAGAAACTTATTCTAATCAAGTTTCTTTTCAATCATCTCATTTTGTGAATGAACGTTTTTCCTCACGGTGATGTCGTTCTCGGTTCATTTGACAGTTTTTTCCTCTGTGTGTTTCCACCTTCAGCCTCGGAGCATCGCGGTGTCATCACAAGTGCCATGAACTCCATCTCCAGCTCCGGATGTGTTCGCTTCATCCCCCGCACCACTGAGACAGACTACATCCACATACAGTCTCTGGATGGGTATGTAACACAGCCAAGATCTATGGACGGCTCCAGGTCAGGGCTCAGTTCCTGCAGTGGCAGAGAGCAGCGAGGTGGAAGGATGCTGTAGAACAAACCATTCTCCTGTGTTCTCCAACATGCAGCTGCTATTCGTTCGTGGGTCGCCAGGGCAACGCTCAGACCGTGTCTCTGAACAGTAACGACTGTATTCACTTTGGAATAATCCAACACGAGCTGCTCCACGTCCTGGGCTTTCACCACGAGCATCAGCGCTCCGACAGGGACCAGTACGTCCAGGTCCTGCTGCAGAACGTCCTCACTGGTAGGCTGCAGAGATCTTGGCACCAAAACTGTTTCCTCACAGCTTGTTGCATCATGATAAAGTCTTTATTTATTCATTATTTCAGCTCTTTATGATTAGATGATACAGCAGAATTAAGCCCTGACAGGAAAAACCAACGTCTTCATGTGCTGCTGCACCAACCGACTTTATTTCTAATTCTGAATGATGATGATTATTCTCCACATATAGATTTTAATCAGCATTATGCCTCCACCACAAAAAGATCAACTTTTTAATTCTCAACATTTTATCAGTGTCGGCTGATTGTTTCAAATATCAGCCTGTAAAATATGATGCATTGATAAAGACCCTTGTTTAACATGATCCTTAAATGTAGCAGTATCAAATATCCATAACCAAACAATTTTCTAGCACAGAGAGGCAGTGGTGCATCATAATGACTGAACTTAATTATTAACACTTTGTACATTAGGATGAAAATACTGTTGTGCTCTTTCTTCTTCTGCAGGTATGGAAAACAACTTTAATAAGGTCAACACTCTGAACGAGGCAACACCTTATGACTACAACTCGATCATGCACTATCACAAGTCAGAATAAATTTATTGTATTGTGGCGATGAAAGTTTGAATATTTACTGTGAGGTAGCGATTTTAACAGCCCTGTAATCTATTTATGATCAAAACACGATGATCAGAATTCAGAAAACTCACTGACTCTGACTGTCTCCTCTCTGCAGTCTGGCTTTCTCCAAGAATACCAACCCCACCTTGGTGGCTGCTTCCAACTCCAAATCCCTGGGTGTCGTAGCCCGTAGCCTTTTCTTAAGGGACTTCAACCGCACCAACCTTGTTTACTGCTCAAACTAGTTTCGCTGAATCTTCTTTGACCTTGTGAACATCTGTTAAGCCTGTTATTGTGTGTTAAATGTTCAAACTCTGCAGATATTAGTTTACTCTGGTGAATAAATGCAGTTCATGACATAAAAGTCTGTATTTATTTTAATCGATAAGTAATAATGTTGAAGATATGTTTCTTACGTCATTCCTTAAAAACCAACTTCTCGTGATTTATACTTAGTTATATATTATATATTACATATATATACATAATATACCTTCCATCTTCCGGTACCAGCCTACACTTCATCCCTGAAGTGGCTGACAGCCTGTCACGGAAAAATATTGACAACTACTGGTTCCAGACACCTCGAGTGTAGTCAGTAAAGAATCTTCCATCCAGGATGTATTTTAAGGGTTTTATTATCTTCAAGAGAGAAGTTCACAGACAGAGTTTCATGCTCTGTTTAGTTCCAATCTAAAGACTGATACATCACAAACATGTTTTATACCATCTGCTGCTGGGCAGAACATTCCCACCATCAGGCTCCCAACACTCCTACATGTCTCCAGGTCACTACAGTTTCCTGTTAGATAGCAGACAACCTTGGGACGGTTACACAGAAACTTCCCAAGATAAAAACATGCACATGAGACAAAGGATGATATGTTTCAACATTCTTCATAAGAACAATGAATCTCATTTGACCTTAGAACTAAGCGAAACATAACCATTAAAATTTAATCACTCTGAATTTCGTGGCTTGAGTGAGCACAAGTGTAAGTGAAATATGAAAGAGTTTCTATTGTATTTTCATCAGTGAAAAGAAATTTCAACAAAATTATTGTGCTGCATCAGATTAATTTTTTTCTAAACTGTGAAAGTACAGAAAAACTAAAAACAAACCCAATGAAATGAATGGGTGGGCACAATCAAAAATCCAAACAAGGACTTGTGTCTGTTCTGAAAGATGACGGGAAGGAAAGTGAGAAACTAATGGACGTGTTGACACAAACAAAGACTTGTTCTGTGCTAAGGTGATGAAGATCGAGTGGATCCGAGTTTCATTCAACACATCCAGCAACTAAGTAAAAGTAAATGAAAAAATCACAATGTTGTAAATAAGAAATTCATAACTCACGGTGACATTAAGTAACATTATAACTGAGTTTGGATTAGAAAGAAAACTAACGTGTAGGAACCATTTACTCCTAAAACCTTCTCCTTCACTTTTTTCCTGCATATATCAGAGCAGCTATCAAAGAAGGGTTCAGCTTTATCCCCCACATGTCTGAGAGGATTCCTGCAAGTCCTGCGTGGGCCCCCATTCACAGACAGAAATCTGGTCAGAGCTCAGATAAGGCAGGTAAAACGTCGAGCAGGCGAGACATCAGTCAGGTTGATTAACTCAAGATCAGAGCAGAAGCTCTGGACAAATACGAGAAAAGGAAAACTCAGAAATATACACACAATAAACCTCTGATGTGATCAAATAATTAGGTGAGTAACAGGAAATCAGAAAGTATCACAACTGTTAATAAGACGTAGGCTGCTGAGAGGTCAGCTGTCAATCTGTAACAATCACCACCACAGGTTACCAGCAAACAGGTGAGTGAGCCAGGAGGGAAGGAGGACACAGCAGAGGAGCTTAGATCTCCTCGTGCAATGAGGGAAACAACAACCCGAGATCATGACCATTTTAGGTACGAAAGCTCAGACCTTGTTAAGACTTTAATGTGATTCTTTCATATGTCGATAAAGGGAAGTGGAGCAGTTAGTTGGTGCCTCACAGATAGAAGGTGGTTCTGGCCCCATGACGGCTGTGATAGGCTCCATATGTTTTCACTTTTTGTTCCCTTGTTAAAAAGTTTTTAGGTGTCTGGAGGCGGAGGTGGGGGAGGAAGTTCATCTTGTTGGTCAGACACAGGTGAAGTGCTGGTGATCTCTGAGCCAGTACAGGTGGGGTGTGTTGGGCTGTGCGCAGTAAAACATGTTCAGACTGTCTGCCAGTTTTTAGTTTTCTTCACCAGGTGGGAAACGATTCCTGCGT
The DNA here is from genome assembly GCA_033026295.1 of Channa striata. NCBI lineage: Eukaryota > Metazoa > Chordata > Actinopteri > Anabantiformes > Channidae > Channa > Channa striata. The sequence goes on along the minus strand of CM065176.1, from coordinate 25,326,887 downwards.
AATAGTTTCAGCTCAGTAATCAATACCAAAACCTTGTACCTACAGTTCTTAATATTACTGACAAGAATAAATCCACAGACTTTATTCTGCAGAGAGAAGTGATGAAGAATCAGCTGCCTCTGAAACATGCAAACAAATTTCAGACGGCACTTACTTCTTAAATTCATCACCTGTCTCAGTTTGACACTTGCCCTGTTCACTCTAAACAGCACTACTTTTCTCTTCTCTGGGCTATAGAATCTTTCTCTTGTTTGTTTCAGGTGACGACACAGAGATGATTTAACCTCCTACTAAAAACAGTGTATTCACTCCCCTCAAGCCAGTCGCAAATTCATCGTTGGCTGCATATGACCTCATTGGGGCACATGACACCTGAATGTCCGCTATATATAGTCCTGAGATTCTGCTGTTCGTGCTGATCATGTAACATTATGAATCTTTATATTGTTTCGTATTTTTGGCACTAACCATGATTCTCATGATTCTTTCATCCCCATTTTTACATTCACAAGGTTAGAATTTTCAGATTTTACATACAAACTGTTTTGTATATGAACTGTGTTCATTAGGTGCATTATATTAAGTGGCAACTATAATATTTTGGCTCGTTCATTTTCATATAGTGGTCAAATCATTAGAACAAAATGCACTCTGCCAGTCAGTGAACATGGAGGGAATGCAGCGTGTATCAATTCACCGTTACAGTGAGTGACAGTTCCCACCAAAGTGCACATGCACTGCAGTCCAGTCCATGACACTTTCAATATGGCCACATAAAAAGGTTTCGTGTGACTTGGTGACACGGGTGAAAAGCCTCTATCGGACCGTTCAGATTTTTCTACTGTGGTGATATCCATTTAATTAGGGGTGTGAGTTTTAAAACAAACTGACTACACACGAGGCCAATTAGGTAAGTCACTTATCAAATATTTAATCCTTTTCTTCCAAAACTGAAAGTGATTTCAACCTGTGTTCTAAGGGAACATTTGTTTGTTTCTAATGTTTCAGATCTGTTATGTCCTACATTTACAGTTATGCCAAGACACAGTGAAAAGTTGGCATATTCAGAGAGCGGGTGGAGGAAGACCTTGGACTTCATGTTGAAGGTGGTAAACAAAGTTGGCAATTCTTGCATGAAATGTTCACACCAACCAGTTTCAGGTTTCTAATAAGAGCCGTACATTTCCATGACTGCAGCCACTTCTTCTGTGGTGTTGGCAAAATAAATGAGTAAAATTGAAGCTGTCATTGTGTTTAGTTTAGTTTAGTTTTTGTAATAGTTCATCAGATTCTAAACTGAATCAAATTAACAATATTACAATAGAATTATGCTGTAAATTAACAGTTAATTACTGTCGACTGAACTTTACAGTATCTTCTCTCATTCTGCAATTGCATACTGTGACCTCACAGCAATGCCAGAAAACTGTTACTGTAAAATCACAATTTATTGTTTTATGTACAACAGCTTACTGTAACATCACAGGAATATTATGAAGCGTTAACTACAAAATCACAGTTAAATGCAGCAAATTTACAACGACATACTGTCATATCACAGTAACTGTCATGAGTCCACTCCGGTCACTGTTGCCCTGGTTACCGTGGTTTATGCTTCTCTGCATTTTCGGTCTTACCCTGCTCCTCCCGTTGCTCCTAATCAACCTAACACTGGTCACCTGTTGTCTCCCTGTTTTTAAGCCCCACTCACCTGCTTCTCCTTGCTGGATCAACTTCATTCATTCCTCTACACACATCGTTGTAAGTCTCTCTGTCGCCTTTTGTTTTTTCATGTTAATTTACCAGCGAGAAGATTCTTGTATTTTTGTTGACATTTTGGTTTTTGAGTTTTGTTCCTGGGTTTCTATTATTTGATGATTTTTGAATGCCTGGCAGATTTTGTGTTTTTTTCGTCTGGTCTGGTTTTTTCCTCGCCTGCAACACGAAGGTTTCTCTGCTTGTCCTTTTTCGGCTAGCCGCTTTTTGTTGATACTTTATTTCCTAATTTGTTACTTTGTACTCTTGTTACCTTTTCTCCTGCGTCCTCCCCATCGACAACCTCCCCTGCTCCTGGCCTTCCCGTTCTGAGATTGCCTCCTCCGCTCATCTACACCGTAAGATAAATTAAGTTACCTCAAGTCCATCATTTCTCTGCCTTCTCTTACCCTCTGCTTTTCTCCTAGGCGACCGCTCACCCTTCTGTCGTTCCCTTCGGGCATGGCCAGTAGCACTCCACCCCCATCACCACAATGTTCAATAAACTTGGCTTTTGTGTTTCTATTTCTGAGTCTCTTTTCTGGCTCCTCTAAAATATCTACAATAGTCGTGATAGTAACATTGTAAACTTATTGTACTATCACAGCATAATAAAGTATTTTCACAGTAGCATACTGTTAACTTGCAGTGATATAATGTCAGAGTTACTGTGAAATCCCAGTACAGAGCTGTCAGTTTACGCACAACAGGCTGTGAAAGTAACACAACCAGGAGCCAGTTATTTACAGCTGAATCATTTACACCGTACATACAACAAATAAATTAATCACGGACATGTGATGATTGGCAAAGCTTTTTCAACTAAAGCTTTTCTTAAAGGCAGCGATTGTGGATCAGGAGTCAAAGTCCAACATCACCCAACGTCAATTATCACATGTTATTTGTAGCTCGGCCTCAAACAGCCTCCTCATTCCTGAACTGAGTGTCATCTCCAACTGCTTCACTGTTCTCACCACGGTCCCCTCACATGATGTTGGATGGACGCTGATTTTTGTCCAGTCTTTGGTGAGTGTTGAGACATTTATAGATAAGGTCTTGAGGAGATGGACGTGGTCTTCAGACTGTGAGAGCTGCTCCACCTCAGAGCTTCTCTTCTTCAGGTCAGAGATTTCCTGGTTCAGCTCTTTGATGAAGTCTTCAGCCTGTTTCTCTGTTCTTGTCTGTCTCTCTTGATGGTCTTGATGAATTCAGCCTGTCCTCTATCAACAGACTCCTTCAGACCAATAAAGACCTGAACACCTACTCTTATCTCTCTGTCTGCATGTTTCTTGCTCCAGTGACTGTTTGATCTCATCCATCTTCAGTTTTTGCATCTGTCTTCTCCAGATCTTGCTTTAAGCTGCAGCTGCTGCTGGTGGTCACTTGTTTAACTGACTGAGATCAAGGTGTTGACCTGCAGCTCAGGTCTTTGGCTGTAAAGCCTTTTACAGTTTGGACAAAAACACTGGATGTTAGTGTTCCAGTGTTGAGTGATGCAGTTTTTGTGTCCACATGGTGTGGAGACTGGATCAGTGAACACATCCAGACAGATGAAGCACAGAAACTGATCTTCAGTCTGCAGACAGCTGGCAGCAGACATTTCTACGCACTGAGGAGAAAATGAAAGGGAATGAAAATAAAAGGGAAAAAAACTCACAATTATATAATCAAAAAAACTGAGTAAGTGATTGAGCAGGATCATAGAAGGCAATAGCACAAAGATCAAGAGATTCAGACGTGAGGTCATGACAGTAGTTGTAGCCCGAGGAATAGAGACGTACAGAACAACATGTCTTCACGGTGAAGGCTGCAGCTGAAATGTTACAGTTATTACCACGTTGTGAAATGGACTTTCACTTACAAGTAAGACATTAAAAAGTTTACTGAGGCTTAACCACATAAGTATTAGCAGGTTTTTGTTATTCTTACTCTTGGTTTAAACATTGAAACCCAGTTAAAGTTCAACTCGTGTGTGATTATATCCTTTGTCAGCAGGTTGTTTTGTGTTTTGTGTGTTTGTAACTGTGTGATTGTTGTGACAATTGTAATTGTGTGTTTGTAGAGCAGCATCAGTGGTGGATCTCCACCATTGTCCATTTCCTGAGGACGTGACTGTCCTGGAGTTTCTGTGGTCAGTCAGCACCATCTAGTGGACAGGTAGTAGAACTGCATCATCTGATGTGGGAGTTCTGTTCTGTCGCTGTTGCCTCTTATTCCACTGAAATGATCTCGTACATTAGTTTAATGTTCAATTGAGGCTCTACACACCAGTGAGGGTCTTTGCGATGTAACGAGTCATCGAATGCATTACATGCGACATTAAAGGACATGAGGAAGTTGTTTAGTTGGAAGTTTTAAAGTTTTTGTCCCAATAGCAGAAATCTGCTGTGAATTTACTGGTGTTTGCAGCAATAACACACGGAGCATATGAACTTTAACTGAAGTCATTCATGTGTGTGTAACTTTAATGTGAAAGTGACGTCTGTGTTTGACTTCAGCTCTGTGGTTTAGTCCTACAGGATCTGCCTGTGGTGCTATAACTCTAAGCCTGTGTGGGAATATGTACCAGGCTTTTTGAAATGTCAGGCTGCACATTAAAGGAGTATAAACGGGCCGACGTGTCCAGGCTCGTCTGTGTTAGGATGGTAGAGGGATTATAAAGGTCCTGACTAAAACAACACTGATTCTGAGGAATCACAAAGGAGTTTTAATTTTCAGCAACGGAAAAGTACTCGAGCTAGTTCTCTAGTTACTTTCGTCCAAAGGTAACGATGTAATGTAACTAGTTACATTGTAATGAAATTAGTTTTAAAAGTAACGTTCCCCAACGTTAGGAGGAGCAGGAACACGACTGTCACCACCACAAGTAGAGATTCGGTTTAAAGAAACAGCTTTAATGAGACAATGAAGACGAGTTCTTCTTCTAGGAGGGACAAAAGTGGAACTGAAGACAAATGAAGCAGGACAGTGGAGATAATAATGAGGAAATATCTGACTAAATGACGTAGCTGTAATTGTGGTAAAGAGACAGTTGAATAACTGAACTTCCTCTGGTGTCACGTTGTTTCTTTAGTTTCCTTTGACATTTAACAGGAGTGAACTTAACTAAGTTAGCAGAGCAACTAATGGGTTGACTAGTTAGCTTAGCTAGCAGGCTGCTAATAATCAGCTAACTCACACAAAACTTTATCTGTCGGAAACTGATTGTAATCGGTGGCACCTGTTGATCTCCCTGCTTCCTGCTCATTGGTTGGAGGGAGAGTAGATAAAGGAGTCAGGTGTGTTCGTGGGGAGGTGGTACTTTGGATAGGAGGCTGGAGGGAACGCTGGCCTTGTGCTGTACCAAGTGAGACAAGGTGCTTGGTAAGGAATTTAACTGAAGATGTTTTTGATTGCTTTAATGTATTTTTAATTGTTTTCCTTGATACTGCAGTGTGGCCACGCAGCACTTTAAGGGGCAAGTACTGAAGTTGTAAGTCTCCTGTGTATGAGAGACTGTAGCAGGTACAGGCTGTGTTTTATTATGGACACATGATTTTTAAGTAATAAGATTTAAATAAATGATTTTTTTGTGTAAAAATCTGATGGTTTTAATTGTGTTGCAGTGGTTGCTGGAGCAGTTGCAGCACTGTTTCCTGCTGTCCTCGTGTTAGGTTTGTTTTGCGTTCAGTTCGTCCGCCCGGCCTTGCATGGCCTGTAGACAAAAAGATGTGGGAGCTTGTCTTGTGAGGGCGGACTAACTATCTTTTTTCTTTGTTTGTTTTGTGTAGTATGTCACTTCCCTGTCATAACCCGTCGCGGAAATCAACAGCCTCAATTCTCCCCCGTGACTAACATATATAAGTTTTTGGTTGTGTTCACGAGTGGAGTGGATGCTGTGTCTAACTAAGTGTGCTGTGGTTTTCCTCACGTGTGCGTATTTGTTATTTGATCGGAGGATTATTGAAGAGTTTGTGATTGACCGCATACGATTGTGGCAAGGTTTTAATCATTTTGTATTTGATGTAATAAAGATAAAAACTGTTTATGTTTGAGCGTTAGTGATTTTTTAGTGTCTTGGATTGGGGTCCTGGACGCTACATGATGAAAACTGTCAAGCTAAGTTATGAAATTTAGATGCAAAGAAATGTGGACGAGTTGACTATAAATCCCTACAGTGTTTTACTCTCAGTTACTGTCTGATGTGTGTGTTATTGGATTTTCCTCATGTTATTCACAGCAGTTTTATGACGTTCAGGTTTTTGTCATAAGAATGTTCAGAAAATACTTCTATTTATTATAAAGGCATAAATATGACAACAGCTGGTGACAATTTCTAATGGTGTAAATGTAATAAAATGATTTATGGTCATTGTCCAATCAGATCACAGCTTATTTTTCCTGTATTAACTGGGACGTTCCAATGAATCATTCACTGTGACACTGCTGCATTAATAATTAGTGGCACAAACGTCTTTTCTCTGTGTAAATGTTTCATTATTTCCTGTCACACACGTAGTGACGTCTGAATATTAATGAGGCGATTCTCAACAAAACTGATTTTTAGCTGGTGTCTGTATTTATTGACTTGTGATTTATAGCAATAAAATAATTTTGTCATGTGATCACTAAAGGACATTGTACTTGTGTGTAAATGTGACTAAACAATTGGTTGTCTACTGTAAGGCGTCTCCCAATAATGTACAAGCTGGGCCGGGGATCTGACTCGCTGCAGTTGTCCTGTTAGAGCCGAGAGGACGGACAATGGTCTGTCAGGTGTCCCTTTATTTCACCACCACATGTAAACTGGACAGATGAACATTGCTGTGTGTTGTGTCGTGGTCTCTGAATAAAGTAAAAATAACACCAATGTGTTAGTTCGAACAGCAATCCACGCTACACAAGTCGAATGTGAATACTGTAAACATAATACAATCGAATTATCACGTCACAAATGTCACATGGCTTCCTCCGCTACTACGTGTCGTCATTCGTGTTACGTCACATTCTAACTTCCATCAGAACTGACACTGTGACAGCTGCTCTGCTCCGTGTGTGAACCCATTTGTTTAACACATGGTTAACTGGGCTGAAATACAGCAAGTCAGCAATTTAACTAATCAATGAATGATCGTATTTTACGCAGTAAACAATTATTGCAATTAACGAGGAGAATATGTGAAACAACACTGAAGTGATTAGTACTTAAAGAATTTCTTACGCACAACCATTATAACTGCTACCAAGAACACGAAAGACAGAAACAGTCCACATTGGGATCCGGACGGAACTATTCCCGTCCCGCGGCGCTGAGCTCTCACTCTCTGCTCATCAGTGAGCGACACTGAGCAGGAGTCACCGCTCTGTCAGCAGAGGGCGCTGTTGCATCGTTCTGTTACATCCAAGGGATTTAATCCGGACTCTTGTTTTAACAGTGACGCACTTTGTACTTCCTGTTTTGTGGGACTTTGCTCGTTTCTTTCTGTCAGGAACTTTTTCTTGTGTTGGCTCCTTCTATCAGGGTAAATATAAGAATGATTTTTACATGACAGATGAAGCCGCAGCAGTTCGTACAGGAAATAAACTATCGATCGAAGTCGAGTTATGTTGGAACAGGATCGTCGGTTTGTGGACTGTGAGTATTTGTGCGGGATCTGTAAGTCACAGCTGTATTGTAAATATTATATATATACTGTATATTTACAATATATGTAAATATACAGTTCACAGAGACTTTGGATTTTACTGGTTCTGTTCTTTGTGGGAGGGTCCGAGAGAAAAACCCAGACCGGACTTTTTAAGTTAACAAGGAAGTGGAATAAACTGTAGGACTGTGGGGGAAAAGGTCTGAGTGGAGACATGTCTGCAGCGGAGCGACTGTGGTGAAGTAGGTTCGATCCCTCCAGTCACATGTCAGAGTGTCTTTGAGCAAGACACTGAACCTCCACTGAGCTGATCCTGGTGAGTGTTGGTCAGCTGCAGTAGGTGATTAGGCTGCACAGACAGAGGGAGACCAGGACAGAGGAGAGACAGTGATCATCACCAGGGCAACACAGAGCAGCTTCCTCCAGACACGTCCTCCAGCTGGAGACGCTGCTGGATTCAGCCATTTTCTCATTTTGCTCCCATCCACAAACTCACTACACCACCGATGTTACACACTAAAATGTGAAATATTTCACGTCCACGTCATGTGTTGTCCTCTTCTGTTTGTCCGTCCTCTGAACCAGGTGGTGACACACACGTGTAGTTACCTGCTGGGATCCTGATAATGTCTCAGGATGGACTAGAGGTGGATTTTGGATTTGAACACGTGTAAAATCCGTGTTTTCACTGAGCTGTAAATGTGTGATGGTCAGTCAGGAGGGTTTGACAATAGTTGGTCCTACAGGAGACAAAAGCCTGAATGAGTCTTTCTAACTCTAGATTAGACAAAGACTTTCTCATTTTAGCTGTTTGGAACACGTCACATCAGGTCATGTAGATAATGTTTAAACATGTCAAATAAAGTCAGATTCAGCTGCAAATCACCAAAATACTCGTGTGTAAATAATGAATAATTGTGAGTGTGAGCTTCCAATCAGACGTCAGCTCTGTTTGATCTGTTTGATCGTTGGTTTTATTTCCTGCTGCCTCCTTTGTTTCCTTTGTTACACATTGATTTGTGGATTTAACGGCTAGTTCACAGTCAGATTCCAGCTCTTTATCATCCAGTAGATCTGCTACATGAGTGAGTGAAGGATGTTGAATAAAACCTGATGTTGTTCATTTGTATCTGATCTTCTCTGTGTTTCCAGCTGAAGCTCCAAAGTCTCTGTGACTGGATGTGAATTCAGCAGCTGAGCAGCTTCAAGGAAACATTGTCAGTGTTGTTGCTGGAAAGACTGAGCTCGTGTCTCCCAGCAGGTTTGGACTCTGCTATGAATCAGTGTGAGGACACAGAGGACGGAGTCCCTCCCTCTAAAACCACTCTGTGTGGGGGACATGAAAGACAGACCAAAGACCAGAGGTGAGATGAGGATCTCTAACTGTCCACGTCAAATCCGTCCACCATCATTATTCACACTCACTGTCACATCTGCCTCTCAGCTCCTCAGTAACAGTTTAGAAGAAATAATCCTGAACCACTAACTGTCTTAGTTCACAAAGAGCCAAACACTGATTAGTCCACTAACAACTAAGATGAGACAGGATCTTTCATCAGGTTCCATGTTGATGAACAGGAGAACGTTCCTCATCCACTGTCTTCTTACTGAGTTTCTATCTGCTTCCAACATTTCAGCTGCTGACAGTCTGATCACAATTCATCTGGTTCCAGCTTCAAACCACTTTTCATTTGTCTCTGGTTTGTTTGGATCAGGATGAAGAAGCAGAGACCAGACTCTGCTGAACCCAGCTGTGTCTCCATGAAGAGTGATGAGTCTAAGGGTCAAGATATTAACTTCAAAGATGATCATCCTGCTGATGGAAGGTAAGAATTTTAAACTGAACTTCATTTTCTGAAACTGTCCAGAACTTCATAATCTGTTGTAGGACTGAACTACAGCAGCATCTCATGATACAGCCTGTTAGATTCCAAAAAGTTTCTTTTTGTCGTATTAAATTTACATTTTCAAAAAAAATGTGACCTGAATTTGTCTCTTTGTATTTTCTCCCCAGAGTTGATCAGCAGATCTCAGAGGTTCACAGTGATCAGTCTGTCCAGCAGCATCAACCAGACCTGGACTCCATATTTATGGTCTGTACATGTACAATCCCACTTTGACTATGAACTACATCAAACCCAGACTGAATGTCCAACAACCATTCAGGTCCTAACAGAGTCCATGCTGCTGTGTTCAGACCAGCAGGTCTTCAGACTGACACATGGATCACATGTCGTCTTCTACCAGTTGAAATGAAATGTTCACTTCTCATTCTGTTCCAGCTGCTGGAGGACAACATTGTCACTTTTGTGAAGAACCAGCTGAAGGAGATCCAGAGGGTCCTGAGAGCAGATTACCCAGAATGCTCAAAGAGTCAGCGGGAGGATGAGGAGGTGTTGGACAGTGAGGACGAAGAGCAGAGGAGGAGCAGCAGAGAGTCATTAGTGAAGATCACAGTGAACTTCCTGAGGAGAATGAAGCAGGAGGAGCTGGCTGACTGTGTGCAGAGACGTAAGAGGATTTGAACAGATTGAACATGATGGAAACAGCAGGAGAGAGGTTTACATTTCCAAAGTCTGCTGTAAATATGCTGCACACATCTGTATCAGATCAGAGGCTGTTTGTCCTCCACTGATGATAAAACTGATGGAGGAAGAAAAACTCTACAGACACACTGAAATGTTTAGATTCTCTGATTCTCTGAAGGATTCACTCACTGATTTCATTTCTTCTTTGTTCATTCAGGAATCAATGCTCCAAGGTGTCGACGTAAACTCAAGTGTAACCTGAAGGAGAAGTTCCAGTGTGTGTTTGAGGGAATCGCTAAAGCAGGAAACCCAACCCTTCTGAACCAGATCTACACAGAGCTCTACATCACAGAGGGAGGGACTGGAGAGGTCAATGAGGAGCATGAGGTCAGACAGATTGAAACAGCATCCAGGAAACCAGACAGACCAGAAACAACCATCAGACAAGAAGACATCTTTAAAGCCTCACCTGGAAGAGATGGACCAATCAGAAGAGTGATGACAAAGGGAGTGGCTGGCATTGGGAAAACTGTCTTAACACAGAAGTTCACTCTGGACTGGGCTGAAGACAAAGCCAACCAGGACATACAGTTCACATTTCCACTGACTTTCAGAGAGCTGAATGTGCTGAAAGAGAAAAAGTTCAGCTTGGTGGAACTTGTTCATCTCTTCTTTCCTAAAACCAAAGGAATCAGCAGGTTTGAAGAGTTCCAGGTTGTGTTCATCTTTGACGGTCTGGATGAGTGTCGACTTCCTCTGGACTTCCACAACAATGAGGTCCTGACTGATGTCACAGAGTCCACCTCAGTGGATGTGCTGCTGACAAACCTCATCAGGGGGAACCTGCTTCCCTCTGCTTGCCTCTGGATAACCACACGACCTGCAGCAGCTAATCAGATCCCTCCTGAGTGTGTCGACATGGTGACAGAGGTCAGAGGGTTCACTGACCCACAGAAGGACGAGTACTTCAGGAAGAGATTCAGAGATGAGGAGCAGGCCAGCAAAATCATCTCCCACATCAAGACATCACAAAGCCTCCACATCATGTGCCACATCCCAGTCTTCTGCTGGATCACTGCTACAGTTCTGGAGGATGTGTTGAAAACCAGAGAGGGAGGAGAGCTGCCCAAGACCCTGACTGAGATGTACATCCACTTCTTAGTGGTTCAATCCAAACTGAAAAACATCAAGTATGATGGAGGAGCTGAGACAGATTCACACTGGAATAAAAAGAGCAGGGAGATGATTGAGTCTCTGGGAAAAGTGGCTTTTGAGCAGCTGCAGAAAGAAAACCTGATCTTCTATGAATCCGACCTGACAGAGTGTGGCATCGATATCAGAGCAGCCTCAGTTTACTCAGGAGTGTTCACACAGATCTTTAAAGAGGAGAGAGGACTGTACCAGGACAAGGTGTTCTGCTTCGTCCATTTGAGTGTTCAGGAGTTTCTGGCTGCTCTTCATGTCCATCTGACATTCATCAACTCTGGAGTCAATCTGATGTCAGAACAAGAATCAAGATCCAAGAAATCAAAAGTATTTACAGACAAAACTAAACTAAACCGTTTATACAAGGTTGCTGTGGACAAGACCTTACAGAGTCCAAATGGACACCTGGACTTGTTCCTTCGCTTCCTCCTCGGTCTTTCTCTGCAGACCAATCAGACTCTCCTACGAGGCCTGCTGACTCACACAGGAAGTGAATCACAGACCAATCAGGAAACAGTCCAGTACATCAAGAAGAACATCAGTGAGAATCTGTCTGCAGAGAAAAGCATCAACTTGTTCCACTGTCTGAATGAACTGAATGATGGTTCTCTAGTGGAGCAGATCCAACAGTCCCTGAGATCAGGACGTCTGTCCACAGATAAACTGTCTCCTGCTCAGTGGTCAGCTCTGGTCTTCATCTTACTGACATCAGACAAACATCTGGACGTGTTTGACCTGAAGAAATACTCTGCTTCAGAGGAGGCTCTTCTGAGGCTGCTGCCAGTGGTCAAAGCCTCCAACAAAGTTCTGTATGTGAACATAGACCAGTTTAGTTTACATGGATCAACATTTGATTGGTTGTAATTGTTTCTGTTGTTTTGCTGGTTTTTCTTCAGACTGAGTGACTGTAACCTCTCAGAGAGAAGCTGTGAAGCTCTGTCCTCAGTTCTCAGCTCCCAGTCCTCTAGTCTGAGAGAACTGGACCTGAGTAACAATGACCTGCAGGATTCAGGAGTGAAGCTGCTGTCTGATGGACTGAAGCAACAACACTGCAGACTGGAAACTCTCAGGTCAGGATTCAGCTCTTTGGAGTCAGTCGTCTGACAAGTTTAATATTGTTTTGTTCTATTTCCTGTAGTAGCATCATTGTATTGAAGAGGTTTTCAGATTCCAGTGACTGAACTTTTGTTGGACCACAGAATTTGACATGTGTATAATTTAATGTGGTAGCTCTGTTATACTTAACGTATTTGGTGACTCTGAAACTGTCATTGTTTGTTCATGTTGTCATGGAAAAATCGACAACTTCTGGTTATAGACACCTCAAGTGTAAAGAAGCTTTAGGACATCCAGGATATCTATTAAGGTTTATCTTGTAAGATAGAAGTTCACAGACACTTTCATCCCTGTCCAGTGTTGTTCTAAAGACTAGTATAAAACATTTGTTTTATACTATATTTTTTTGAAAGTTATATATATTATATTTGAGGGTGTAGATTTGGTTTGTGACGAGTCTCCAAGAAATAAATGTCGGTCAGTGTTTGTCCTCTGAAGTGATGGAAACATGACTGTGTGTGTTTAGTCTGTCAGGCTGTCTGATCACAGAGGAAGGCTGTGCTTCTCTGGCCTCAGCTCTGAGCTCCAACCCCTCCCATCTGAGAGAGCTGGACCTGAGCTACAACCATCCAGGAGACTCAGGAGTGAAGCTGCTGTCTGCTGGACTGGAGGGTCCACACTGGAGACTGGACACTCTCAGGTATGGACAGATGGACAGACAACAGCAGCTCTCACACTGTTTCTCTGTCTCTGACTAACTGAGGAACTCTGGTTCATGTTTAATGGTGGATGAAGCTGATTCTGACTTTGTCTCTTCCTCCAGGTTGGACCATTGTGGACCACACAAAAGAAAAAGGAAGTGTGAGTGTGTTTTAAGTTTGATTCCTGAGAACAGCTGCACATGTTCCACTAGATTTGAACATTTTCTTGACTGAATAACAAAGATGAATTTCATTCAGGATTTAGCTTCTGTTTTTGTCCGTGTGGCTGGAAAGTTGTTAGATTCAATCAATCCATTTAAAATCCACAAACACAACAAACTGAACACAGTGATCCAACAAAACTAATCAATATATTTTATTAACAGTGGAGCCGACAGAAAGTGAACTTTGTTTCTGCTCGTAAGCTCGTACTTCACAGGTTTGATTGATAGAAGTTGTCTTCAAGTTTCCTTCAGTTTTCTTCTCTGGACGGGTTTCATAAATCAGTGTTCAACAAAGCTACAGTTCACAAACACAACAACCAAAGTTGTGGTGGATTTAGCTTCCAGTTCCTCCCTGAATGGGAAACCTGGGGCCAGATGTCCAAAACATCCACACAAATACCATGAATCATCTGGTATTTGTAGAAACCGAAAGTCGTCCATTAGCTTCATCCTTGGGTCCACAGCAGAAACAAAGCAGAATCTCATGTTCACTAACTGTTCATGTTGAATTTCACTTGAAATGGAGTCAAACATTATTCCCAGTTGAATCTGAAATGGAAGTTGGAATGATGGAGTTTCAGTAATTGTCTGTAAAGTTGCTGATTAATCAGCAGATGATAAACTGCAGCTGTTTGTGTCTTGTTCTGTCCATCAGATGCCAGTGAACTGGAACTGGACCCAAACACAGTGAACAGAAAACTACAACTGTCTGACAACAACAGGAAGGTGACACGTGTGGAGGAGCATCAGTCATATCCTGATCATCCAGACAGATTTGAGTTCTGGCCTCAGCTGCTGTGTAGAAATGGTCTGACTGGTCGCTGTTACTGGGAGGTCGAGTGGAGAGGAAGTGTTTTTATATCAGTGAGTTACAGAGGAATCAGAAGGAGAGGATACAGTAAAAAGTGTGTGTTTGGATGGAACAATCAGTCCTGGAGTCTGAGCTGTTCTGATGATGGTTTTTCTGTCTGGCACAATAAAAGTGAAACTCCCATCTCCTCCTCGTCCTCTGTCTCTCACAGAGTATCAGTGTATGTGGACTGTCCTGCTCTCTGTCCTTCTACAGTGTCTCCTCTGACAAACTGATCCACCTCCACACCTTCAACACCACATTCACTGAACCTCTGTATCCTGGGTTCAGGATCCTTCCTGGTTCCTCAGTGTCTCTGTGCAGTGTGAAGGTGTGAGAGTGTCTCCTGTGGACAGAAACTCTGCTGACTGAAGATCGGCTGCTGAAACCAAAGTTCCCTCTGTTCACCATCACACACACTCTGCACTGTGAAGCAGATCTGTCTCACACTCCAACACCAAACATTCATTTGTCTCATTTCATCACTTTGATCATGAACATTTCTGGCAATTTTGGCTCCTGCTTTTCTTTTAGTTTCAGTCTTGGGATGAAAATGTCAATTAGTTTTCGTCTCATTTTCCTTCTTTTAATATTTGTATCTGTACAACATCAGCAGCAGCATCTTTTGTACAGTTACCATGGTTACAGGTAAACGTCTTCCTTTGTCCCACTGTCCATGTCTCTGTGCTCTGAGTCTAAACTCTTGTTGACTGGGTTCAGCTTTAGAGACAAAGCTCATTGGTTTGATCCCATTAATACAGATTTCTTTAGCAAACACGTCACTAGCTAAACGTTCCATGATCTTAGCTTTTCATGTCCACGTGCTGCTCAGCTGTTTGTGCTGCGTCTTGTCTGATTCTCAGCAGATGAATTTAGTTCATAAACCCGGTAACATCAGGTGACAGAGACAGAATGTTAGTGAACAGAAGAAGCTTCTTATTAACGGTGGAGCAACAGGTCGAGCAGCTAAACTTTCCCAAAACAAAGACTTTGTCAGATCTGCCTGAGTATTAAGGATGTGAAGGGTGAACAGGAGCTGGACACAGGACAGATTTCATCACGGGGACAAATGAGACATTCATGTCTACGAACTATTTCACACAATTCTGTCAAATAAAGACTAGAATCAAACCACAGTAATATTTTCCTACTTTTTCTGACAGATTTACAGCAGAGTTTTCTATTGATGCAATAAAGAAAAGTGAAAGTGTATATTTATATGTGTGGTGATTGTAATCATACAGATTTGATTGATGAATTATTATAAAACCATCAGCTGTAACAGAGTGTAGAGCTTTACCCATGAAAGAACAACATTCTGCTGGATTCATGAAATAATTGTCTGAATCCCAAACTCATTGTTACATACAGATATGAGGCTTTACAAAGTTTAGATTTATCTTCCAGGTAGTGCGGTCGTCCACCGTTGTGGGTTCGATCCCCGGCTCCTTTGGTCACATGTCAAAGTGTCCTTGAGCAAGACACTGAACCTCTGCTTAGCTGCTCCCGGTGAGTGTTGGCCCCCATCGGTGTATGAGTGAGTGTGAATGAGTAAATAAGAATCAGCGTAAAGCGCTTTGAGTATCAACAGGTAGAAAAGTGCCATATAACTGCAGAACATTGACCATATTTATTCATAACATATATAAAAAATGTATATGCGTAAAAAATAAATCTAGAGAGATAAGATGCACTGCTGTGTTTATTACATGTAAATGAAATTATGTCACAGAATTAGCAGTAATGTGTGTTGTATCACCCAGACTAACTATTCATTTGGAAAGAGAATGGTAAACTTTGCTTTTATCCAAAAACATCGCTTCTTGTTCACACTGTGACCAGTGACGACGGCTGCTTTGCAGGTTGCTCACCCGACCCCCTTGCAGCAAATTAGGGTTTAGGGCAGGGACGGGCAAACGTTTTGGCTCAGGGCCCAGATGCATATCAAACAGAAACATAAAAAAAACATTACAGTATTAATACGTACATTCACTTTTAGTGGGAACAGTGTTGTTGATCACCTGTTTTTGCCAGTGCATGGAAGTCTGGTGTTAGATTTGTCGTGGCAGTTCTCAAAACAGATCTGAGGTGTTCATCACTCGGCTGGGATCTGTGGGCTGCTTAGTTGAAAGTCTGTTCACACACATAAGTCGAGTCGAGCACTAGCATCCTCTGTGCTGACTTCTGGAAGTTTGGAAATGTAGCTGCACTTAATGAAGCATCAAACTCATCCTGTTTAAGAGAGTGGAACTTCTTTAAGATGGTGTCACGGTGAAGATCAATCTGTTCCAACTGAAACTCCTGTGGCACCGTTTGAGGATCTTGTGTGAAGGGACATGACACCAGCTGAAGTGACTTGTCAATTTTCCCAAAAACAGAGAATTCTCCCTGCAGGTCGTCCAGTTATTTCCTGTATTCTGTCACATGTCCAGGTGCCTCTTGCAGAGGGGGGGAATGAGAGACTGACTTGTCGGACATCTGCTTTGAGAATCAAGCTGACATGGTGGACATTTGACATTTGTGGACATTTCGTGCACAAACTGGTCTTTCCCTTGTACCTTCACGTTCAGCTCATTCATGTGTGTCAGTACGTCCACAGCAAAAACTAAATCACAAAGCCAATCTTTGTCACTCAGCTCAGGAAAATCATCAGCTTTCTCAAGTGGCTCCAACCATGTGATAATCTGTTTGAGCTCCACTTTCCACAAATTTAACCAGCGCACATTGGAGTGGTAGAGCAAGTCCTGGTGATCAGTGTCAGTTTCTTCCAGAAACTTAATAAACTGATGGTGCTGAAGTCCTCGCACGAATAAAGTTCACAACTGGTAACGTTGACGAGTGTACTCCACGGTAGTTTGTGCCTCTCGATGACGTCCACACGCTGTTGAACAAATCCTCTCCTGCCTTTTCCCCTTTAGGGATTCCATGGCCAAAAACTACTCTGTTATCTCAAAGTAATTAATCCCTCTTATGAAATTTAAAAGAGGAGCGGTGTCCTTGATGCCAAGGAATAAATGTAAATAAATGCTAAAATCACTAAGGGCCATCAGGATATCGATAGCAGTGTTTTGTATTTTGCTGTACATAGTGTAATGATGTATTTGTTTGACCACAGGTTGTAAATGAAATATGAAAGAGTTTCTATTCTATTTTCATCAATGAAAACAATTTCAACAAAACATTATTGTGCTGCATCAAATAAAAATTTTCTACAGTGTGAAAATACAGAAAAACCCAAAACAAACCCAATGAAATGAATGGGTTGGAATATCCAAAAATCCAAACAAGGACTTGTGTCTGTTCTGAAAGATGATGGGAAGCAAAGTGTGAAACTAATGGACATGTTGACACAAACACTTCTGCTGTGCTAAGGTGATGAAGATCGAGTGGATCCGAGTTTCATTCAACACATCCAGCAACTAAGTAAAAGTAAATGACTTAGTAAAAAATAAGGCTCTTCTCTTCTGGATTTTATCATCCAGACACACGACTTGCAAAAGCTTCTTATTTTCAGCACATCATTATAAAGTCTTTGATTTAAAGCCAGTGATTAAACACAGGATGAGGCGATAATCAATAACTGCAGATTATTTGCAACAACAATAAACTGTGGGACATATTAAAAGATAATATAAAGAAATACCTTCATTTGGAAAAGGCCAATCATTTTTTATTATATGACAAGTTTAGTCTGTGTAAAACCGCTCATCACTGTGGCTTTTAAAGGTTCCTGTGCAGTTTCAGACCCGCAGCAACAATGTTTGATGCGCATGTCCAACTGTTCAATGTCTCTTAATACATAACATGCTGTTCTCTAACAAGGAGATTAACCACAAAAATCACAACATTATTCATGAATTATGTCTGATCCAATAATCGACCACTAAATGTTTCCGTTTAATGACAATTTGTATTTAAACAGTTCTCTTTATCATAATGTTGACACCCCCTCCTTCTCGGGCTGATACTTCACAGACACACGGACCGACGGACCAGCAGCTGCAGAATGCAAATCTGTCCTCTTTAAATATACAGTCCAATAACCACTACTGGGGCTCACATTACTTTTTACTTTCATGTCAGAATTTCTGGTGACTCCTAAAGTCCCGGGACATCACTTTCCAAACTGAACCTCAAAGTAAAATGTTCCTGAAGCAAATCCCTTATTTAATGAGACACATCTACAGTTATGTTCAAGTTTCTCTCAGTTTTCTTCTCTGGACGTGTTTCATAAATCAGTGTTCAACAAAGCTACAAATCACAAACACAACAACCAAAGTTGAGGTGGATTTAGCTTCCAGTTGCTCCCTGAATGGGAAACCTGGGACCAGATGTCCAATACATCCACACAAATACCATGAATCATCACATATTTGTAGAAACTGAATTTGAGCACGTCACACAGACTTCAGACCAGCGTCCACGTGGTTTTAGAAGCAGCTGCAGGTGATAAGGTGGAAACGACTTATTGACGTTAGTGTGGATCATTGGATCCTTCTTCTTTCCATTAGAGGCTCATTTTGTTCTTTACTGTGAAGAACTTTGTCAAGTCCGTTTCCAGAACAAGCCAATAAACTAAATCCCTGATCATCTTTGGGAGCTTTAATAATGCTGACTGAGATCTGCTGCTTTCCAGCTCCATGTGCTGAATTCATCAAACACACACTATAAATATCCACAGTCCTGCTCAGTGGTTGTGTGGAAGGAAGCTGCTCTGACATGCTCTGACAACTTTGTGGATGAGGCTCGATGGGAAAACGGCACTTGTTTGTCGCCTTTCTTTTCCCTGACGGGTCTACAGACGCTGAAGCAGACACGAGGATTGATGTGGTGTCTCCGTCCATTTGTGTCTCACTGTGGCTCCTGTATGTGCGTCCACTTCCACAATGACTGAGATTCACAAAACAGAACCATGTGAACTCACAGCTTCATCATTGTGAAGAAAACTGTGTTTGCACATTTGTGTCTTTGTCACACAGAGTTTTTCCATCTGGCTCCTGGTCAATGAAAAGCACCTTAAATCCAGTTGGTGGAGCCACAGCCTCTGACTGGATCTTCATGGACACTGAGTTCAGCTTTTTGGAGCTTTGGGACTAAAAACGTTTAGTAGCAGATGACAGTTTGAGATTCAATGAGCAAAGGTGTGAACTTTGTGCTAAATGTGAGTCTTTGGTCGAGCTAATAAGAGTTTTAGAAAGCAGATGGTTCCGAGCTATGAGGCTTTACAAAGTTTAGATTTTATCTTCCAGGTAGTGCGGTCGTCCACCGTTGTTGGTTCAATTCCCGGCTCCTCTGGTCACATGTCAAAGTGTCCTTGAGCAAGACACTGAACCCCCCTTAGTTGCTCCTGGTGAGTGTTGACCAGCTGCATAGCAGCCCCCCCATCGGTGTATCGGTGAATGGGTAAATAAGAATCGGTGTAAAGCGCTTTCAGTACAAACAGGTAGAAAAGTGCTATTTAGTGCAGAACATTTACCATATTTGAATTGTTAAGCAAGGCAGGCGTATTTGTGTATTGTGAAAATGTGTGAGCATCATCAATTCACATAGTGGATATTGGTACAGGATTTTCAAGAAGTAAAAACAGCAATCTCTCCATCTCCAGCTCCGGAAGTATAAAAACCACAACCAAACTCCACTAATTTCTATTGCTTCTTCCTAAAGAAACTAATGATTACATAAATGAGATTTGGCTTTTTAATAGATTTTTTTTTGGGAAGTCCAAATGTTTTTCGGTAGCTGAAACCTTGAGACATTGCATGTACCAGCAGGATCAGCTCTGCTGCAGCACATTGATGATTTGATTTGAAGAAGCTTGCAAGTTAGAAAAGGTGCACCTCCCCTAATATGTAGTAGAAAATGGACATGAAGTCTGTTTACATTACAGTTGGCCCGACCTAAAGTCACTTCTTTAGGTCATGTGATCATAGGTGAGGACGTAACTCTCTCACTAAAATGCTGCCAAACAATGTGTGTGTGTGTGTGTGTGTATATATATATATTATTAGTAATAATAGTTTTTGTAAATGTCTTTATATCCCACAGGTGCTAAAGTCGGCCCCCTGCTCTGTTCCCCTCCTCCTCTCCAAGGGGTTCTGTCATCTCACCCGACGCCTGCTTCCCGTTCGACCTCCAGCCCTACCCCTGGATGGCTCCTGCCGTAGATGCCAGCTCCCTGTCCGGCCTCCGGAGGGCTTCTTCCGTCACTGCTGGCCTCCAGCTCAGCGTCCTGTGTGGCCCCGTTGTTCAGCCTCAAACATGGTCTGGCTCAGACCCTCCTCCAGACCCACTATGAGGAATAGGTTTTTAGAGGACCCAGAAAGACGCAAGTAAAAGTGAGTGAAAGAAGTGATTTATTGTAATGATAAATGGATGAAATGACACAGGAGGCTTCGGCCAGTAGTGACACCCGATGTAGCTCGAGGTAAATGAGTACTGGCTGAGTCTGAGGTTAAGAGAGACAGGTAAGTGAGTGTGAAACAATTGAGTGAAACCTTGTGAATGAGATAGGTCTTACTGGGATGTTGAGAGCTGGCAGGATATCGGAGGGGTTCTGTTCAACGGAGGTGGACACGTGGAGAGACCTGGAGAAACTAAGGGTGGCTGACAACATCAGGGAGTAAAGCAGGCACAAAGTAACAACTGAAATGAAGGTCCATGGGAGAGTAACAAAACACGACAAGTCAGGAGCTCCGACTAAAACAAAGTAACAAAGTAAATGTTTGCAGATTTCATATAATCCAGACAAAAGAAATACAAAAGTTTGGCCAGGAAACCGGTGGATCCAGGGAGAGGGGTTGCAAATGAACAAACTCACACTTGGCAGAGACAGGAGGGGAATGACGGCAAGACGACCAGCAGAGCCTGCTCTCCTCTGCTCACCTGGTCGTTCCGCATCTTGCCTTTCTCCTGGTTCTCCACTAAATCTGGTTCCTTTAACAGACTCCCCACCTCCGGTTCGCTGTATTCATTCTGTTCTGTCATCAATAAACATTCACAATCTTCCTCCTGTGTCCTGTACTTCTGGGTCCTTTTACAAAACCCTGACACACAATATTTACAGTGAAGTCACGGTAGCACAGGACCGGGGACACGTCAGACAGAGATTCGGTTTAAAGAAACAGCTTTAATAAGACAATGAAGACGAGTTCTTCTTCTAGGAGGGACAAAAGTGGAACTGAAGACAAATGAAGCAGGATAGTGGAGATAATAATGAGGAAATATCTGACTAAATGACGTAGCTGTAATTGTGGTAAAGAGACAGTTGAATAACTGAACTTCCTCTGGTGTCACGTTGTTTCTTTAGTTTCCTTTGACATTTAACAGGAGTGAACTTAACTAACTAAGTTAGCAGAGCAGCTAACGGGTCGACTAGTTAGCTTAGCTAGCAGGCTGCTAATAATCAGCTAACTCACACAAAACTGTATCTGTAGGAAACTGATGAAAACTGTCAAGCTAAGTTATGAAATGTAGATGCAAAGAAATGTGGACGAGTTGACTATAAATCCCTACAGTGTTTTACTCTCAGTTACTGTCTGATGTGTGTGTGTGTTTTATTGGATTTTCCTCGTGTTACTCACAGCAGTTTTATGACGTTCACGTTTTTGCCATAAAAACATTCAGAAAATACGTCTATTTATCACAAAGGCATAAATATGACAACAGCTGGTGACAAGTTCTAAAGGTGTAAATGTAATAAAATGATTTATGATCATTGTCCAATCAGCTCATATTTCTTGTATTAACTGGGACGTTCCAATGAATCATTCACTGTGACACTGCTGCATTAATAATTAGTGGCACAAACGTCTTTTCTCTGTGTAAATGTTTAATTATTTCCGGTCACACACGTAGTGACGTCTGAATATTAATGAGGCGATTCTCAACAAAACTCTGATTTTTAGCTGGTGTCTGTATTTATTGTGATCACGTGACTCTCTCTCTCTCTCTGACTTCCTGTTTACACTAGTTAGTTTTTACTTTCAGTTTTGTTCGTCGTGCTGCTGCAGCTCTTTTGTCCCTGTGTCGTTTCGGTAAGTAACAGTTTTCAGTTTTAAGACTCTCAGTTGCCCCTGATTTCATCTTTACTTTGGGTCTGAGCTTTTCTTTGACACTCGAACATTATTTCTAGGAGAATTTACAGTGGACACGATGAAAGAGCTAAAACCTCCGTAGAAATTGAGAGTCAAAGTCTGAAATAATGAAATATGGTGTTTCAAATTTACCCGTGACCACGTTTGCTGGTGACCGACTTCCGAAAGCGTCGGTTGTTGCTCGTAGTTACGGCAGCTGTTGAAAGCAGGAAGTCAACACATTATCCGTCCTCGTCTCTGCCAGTTTGTCTGTTCGTTTCATTACCACTAAACTTGCATGTAATTGTTCTTTTGAGACTCGCTTTGTTTGAGTAAAGGTGACGTCAACACCCGGACACAGTTTGAACGATGCACGTAAATACGGAAGGAACGAGCAATGAGGCCTCTGCTTGTGTGTTGCCTTGGTCTGTTTTTAATAAAATGTTGAATCTATACGTTACTATATTTGTCTTCGGGCCTCTGTTTGTGTAAACGTGTCCCAGATGAAGTTATTCAGTCGGACTTTGAACATAAAAAAAATATAAAGTATTGTACGGGACTCGAGACCGTCTGACATCATGAGAAAATGAACTAAAATCAACAGGCAAAACCCGCTGCACCATCAGCGTCTGATACACGTGGCTTGATTTTGGACACCTTCACTTTCTTCCAGCTGTTTCTCTTGCACTGCAACAATCAGATCAACTTGTGACCACAGTGTCCGTGTCATTACTGCGATTGTCTCTAACTACATCACAGCTGCCCCTCTTTCATTCAATCCGTATGTCAGAAATAAACCCTCTTACAAGTCTGGAAGCACTTTGATCAACTTGTGACACTCCAGGCCTAAAGTAATTTGGTTTCTCCAGAAAGTGTCACACCTCTTAACAAAAAGCACACAGCAAAGAGAAAGTAAACTATCGATCGAAGTCCACGAGTTATGTTGGAACAGGATCGTCGGTTTGTGGATAGTGTATATTTGTGTAGAATCTGTAAGTCACGGCTGTAAATATTGTAAATAGATTGTCAGCAGACACTCTGGGTTTTACTTGGGTTTTACTGGTTCTGTTGTATGTGGGAGGGTCCGAGGGAAAATGTTAACAAGGAAGTGGAATAAACTGTAGGACTGTGGGGGAAAAGGTCTGAGTGAAGACATGTCTGCAGCGGAGTGACTGTGGCGAAGTAGGTTCGATCCCTCCAGACACATGTCAGAGTGTCTTTGAGCAAGACACTGAACCTCCACTGAGCTGATCCTGGCGAGTGTTGGTCAGCTGCAAAGTGTGATTGTTCCCCCTCAGTGTAAAGTCCTTTTTGTACCAACAGGTAGAAAAGTGCAGAACAGACAGGTGGGAGGACGAGGACTTAGAGGAGAAGCAGGTAACGAACAGGTAGCTGGGGAAAATAAAGGGGAGGCAACAGGTGCTGATTAGGCTGCACAGACAGAGGGAGACCAGGACAGAGGAGAGACAGTGATCATCACCAGGGCAACACAGAGCAGCTTCGGACACGTCCTCCAGCTGGAGACGCTGCTGGATTCAGCCATTTTCTCATTTTGCTCCCATCCACACACTCACTGCACCACTGATGTTACACACTAACATGTGAAATATTTCACGTCCATGTCATGTGTTGTCCTCTTCTGTTTGTCCGTCCTCTGAACCAGGTGGTGACACACACGTGTAGTTACCTGCTGGGATCCTGATAATGTCTCAGGATGGACTAGAGGTGGATTTTGGATTTGAACACGTGTAAAATCCGTGTTTTCACTGAGCTGTAAATGTGTGATGGTCAGTCAGGAGGGTTTGACAATAGTTGGTCCTACAGGAGACAAAAGCCTGAATGAGTCTTTCTAACTCTAGATTAGACACAGACTTTCTCATTTTAGCTGTTGGAACACGTCACATCAGGTCATGTAGATAATGTTTAAACATGTCAAATAAAGTCAGTTTCAGCTGCAAATCACCAAAATACTCGTGTGTGAATAATGAATAATTGTGAGTGTGAGCTTCCAATCAGACGTCAGCTCTGTTTGATCTGTTTGATCGTTGGTTTTATTTCCTGCTGCCTCCTTTGTTTCCTTTGTTGCACATTGATTTGTGGATTTAACGTCTAGTTGACAGTCAGATTCCAGCTCTTTATCATCCAGTAGATCTGCTACATGATGAGTGAGTGAAGGATGTTGAATAAAACCTGATGTTGTTCATTTGTCTCTGATCTTCTCTGTGTTTCCAGCTGAAGCTCCAAAGTCTCTGTGACTGGATGTGAATTCAGCAGCTGAGCAGCTTCAAGGAAACATTGTCAGTGTTGTTGCTGGAAAGACTGAGCTCGTGTCTCCCAGCAGGTTTGGACTCTGCTATGAATCAGTGTGAGGACACAGAGGACGGAGTCCCTCCCTCTAAAACCACTCTGTGTGGGGGACATGAGAGACAGACCAAAGACCAGAGGTGAGATGAGGATCTCTAACTGTCCACGTCAAATCCGTCCACCATCATTATTCACACTCACTGTCACATCTGCCACTCAGCTCCTCAGTAACAGCTTAGAAGAACTAATCCTGAACTACTAACTGTCTTAGTTCACAAAGAGCCAACCACTGATTAGTCCACTAACAACTAAGATGAGACAGGATCTTTCATCAGATTCCATGTTGATGAACAGGAGAACGTTCCTCATCCACTGTCTTCTTACTGAGTTTCTATCTGCTTCCAACATTTCAGCTGCTGACAGTCTGATCACAATTCATCTGGTTCCAGCTTCAAACCACTTTTCATTTGTCTCTGGTTTGTTTGGATCAGGATGAAGAAGCAGAGACCAGACTCTGCTGAACCCAGCTGTGTCTCCATGAAGAGTGATGAGTCTAAGGGTCAAGATATTAACTTTAAAGATGATCAACCTGCTGATGAAAGGTAAGAATTTTAAAATGAACTTTACAAAACTGTCCAGAACTTCATAGTCTGTTTTAGTACTGAACTACAGCAGTATCTCATGATACAGCCTGTTAAAAAAAAAGTTTCTTATTATAGTAATAAATTTACATTTTCAAGCACAATGTGACCTGAATTTGTCTCTTTCTATTTTCTCCCCAGAGTTGAGCAGCAGATCTCAGAGGTTCACAGTGATCAGTCTGTCCAGCAGCATCAACCAGACCTGGACTCCATATTTGTGGTCTGTACATGTACAATCCCACTTTGACTGTGAACTACATCAAACCCAGACTGAATGTCCTGCAACTATTCAGGTCCTAACAGAGTCCATGCTTCTGTGTTCAGACCAGCAGGTCTTCAGACTGACACATGAATCAAATGTTGTCTTCCACCAGTTGAAATGACTCTCATTCTGTTCCAGCTGCTGGAGGACAACATTGTCACTTTTGTGAAGAACCAGCTGAAGGAGATCCAGAGGGTCCTGAGAGCAGATTACCCAGAATGCTCAGAGAGTCAGAGGGAGGATGAGGAGGTGTTGGACTGTGAGGATGAAGAGCAGAGGAGGAGCAGCAGAGAGTCATTAGTGAAGATCACAGAGAATTTCCTGAGGAGAATGAAGCAGGAGGAGCTGGCTGACTGTCTGCAGAGCAGTAAGAGACTTTGAACAGATTGAACATGATGGAAACAGCAGGAGAGAGGTTTACATTTCCAAAGTCTGCTGTAAATATGCTGCACACATCTGTATCAGATCAGAGGCTGTTTGTCCTCCACTGATGATAAAACTGATGGAGGAAGAAAAACTCTACAGACACACTGACTTGTTTAGATTCTCTGATTCTCTGAAGGATCCACTCACTGATTTCATTTCTTCTTTGTTCATTCAGGAATCGATGCTGCAGCGTTATCGACGTAAACTCAAGTGTAACCTGAAGGAGAAGTTCCAGTGTGTGTTTGAGGGCATCGCTAAAGCAGGAAACCCAACCTTTCTGAACCAGATCTACACAGAGCTCTACATCACAGAGGGAGGGACTGGAGAGGTCAATGAGGAACATGAGGTCAGACAGATTGAAACAGCATCCAGGAAACCAGACAGACCAGAAACAACCATCAGACAAGAAGACATCTTTAAAGCCTCACCTGGAAGAGATGGACCAATCAGAAGAGTGATGACAAAGGGAGTAGCTGGCATTGGGAAAACAGTCTTAACACAGAAGTTCACTCTGGACTGGGCTGAAGACAAAGCCAACCAGGACATACAGTTCACATTTCCACTGACTTTCAGAGAGCTGAATGTGCTGAAGGAGAAAACGTTCAGCTTGGTGGAACTTGTTCATCTCTTCTTTCCTAAAACCAAAGGAATCTGCAGGTTTGAAGAGTTTCAGGTTGTGTTCATCTTTGACGGTCTGGATGAGTGTCGACTTCCTCTGGACTTCCACAACAATGAGGTCCTGACTGATGTCACAGAGTCCACCTCAGTGGATGTGCTGCTGACAAACCTCATCAGGGGGAACCTGCTTCCCTCTGCTCGCCTCTGGATAACCACACGACCTGCAGCGGCCAATCAGATCCCTCCTGAGTGTGTTGACATGGTGACAGAGGTCAGAGGGTTCACTGACCCACAGAAGGCTGAGTACTTCAGGAAGAGATTCAGAGATGAGGAGCAGGCCAGCAGAATCATCTCCCACATCAAGACATCACGAAGCCTCCACATCATGTGCCACATCCCAGTCTTCTGCTGGATGACTGCTACAGTTCTGGAGGATGTGTTCAAATCCAGAGAGAGAGGCGAGCTGCCCAAGACCCTGACTGAGATGTACATCCACTTCTTAGTGGTTCAGTCTAAACTGAAGAACATGAAGTACGATGGAGGAGCTGAGACAGATTCACACTGGAATAAAAAGAGCAGGAAGATGATTAAGTCTCTGGGAAAAGTGGCTTTTGAGCAGCTGCAGAAAGGAAACCTGATCTTCTATGAATCTGACCTGACGGAGTGTGGCATCGATATCAGAGCAGCCTCAGTTTACTCAGGAGTGTTCACACAGATCTTTAAAGAGGAGAGAGGACTGTACCAGGACAAGGTGTTTTGCTTCATCCATCTGAGTGTTCAGGAGTTTCTGGCTGCTCTTCATGTCCATCAGACATTCATCGACTTTGGAGTCAATCCGATGTTAAAACAACAATCAACATCTCTGTGGCCTAAACTCCTTAGATCTAATCTAAACTTTTTCTACCAGGCTGCTGTGGACAAGGCTTTACAGAGTCCAAATGGACACCTGGACTTGTTCCTCCGCTTCCTCTGTCACTGCAGACCAATCAGACTCTCCTACGAGGCCTGCTGACCCAGACAGGAAGTGGATCACAGACCAATCAGGAAACAGTCCAGTACATCAAGAAGAAGATCAGTGAGAATCTGTCTGCAGAGAAAAGTATCAACCTGTTCCACTGTCTGAATGAACTGAATGATGGTTCTCTAGTGGAGGAGATCCAACAGTCCCTGAGATCAGGACGTCTGTCCACAGATAAACTGTCTCCTGCTCAGTGGTCAGCTCTGGTCTTTATCTTACTGTCATCAGACAAAGATCTGGACGTGTTTGACCTGAAGAAATACTCTGCTTCAGAGGAGGCTCTTCTGAGGCTGCTGCCAGTGGTCAAAGCCTCCAACAAAGTTCTGTATGTGCACATAGACCAGTTTAGTTTAAGTGGATCAACATTTGATTGGTTATAATTGTTTCTGTTGTTTTGCTGGTTTCTCTTCAGACTGAGTGACTGTGACCTCTCAGAGACAAGCTGTGAAGCTCTGTCCTCAGTTCTCAGCTCCCAGTCCTCTAGTCTGAGAGAACTGGACCTGAATAACAATGACCTGCAGGACTCAGGAGTGAAGCTGCTGTCTGCTGGACTGAAGCAACAACACTGCAGGTTGGAAACTCTCAGGTCAGGATTCCGCCATTTATGCAAACTACACATTTTTTATTAAATATTTGAACTTTTTATTAACTGACAAACCAACATTTACAGACTGAGTTCCTGTAGCCTCTCAGAGAGAAGCTGTGAAGCTCTGTCCTCAGTTCTCAGCTCCCAGTCCTCTAGTCTGAGAGAACTGGACCTGACTAACAATGACCTGCAGGATTCAGGAGTGAAGCTGCTGTCTGCTGGACTGAAGCAACAACACTGCAGACTGGAAACTCTCAGGTCAGGATTCAGCTCTTTGTATTCAGTCGTCTGACAAGTTCAGTGTTGTTTTGTTCATTTTCCTGTAGTAGCATCATTGTACTGAAGAGGTTTTCAGACTCCAGAGACTGAACTTTTGTTGGACCACAGAATTTGACCTGTGCATAATTTAATGTGGTAGCTCTGTTATACTTAAAGATTTGGTGACTCTGAGACTGTCAACAATATAGTTTAGTTGTTTGTTCCTATAAAGATAGAACTTTACTTTGATGTTTTTCTCCTTAACTTAGATTTTATTGATGCCTGTACCTCACTTCTAAGTCGCTTTGGATAAAAGCGACTTACAAGTGACTAAATGTAAATGTAAGAAGAAATTAACCACAATTCCTTAAACATATTTTATTGGACTCAGATGTGAAGTTGAAGAATTGAATTGAAATAGAAAAGAAAAAACTAATGAAATAGATCATTTGTTTGTTAGTAGACACATTGACCAACTAACATATTGTTTTTGCTACAGGCTGATCAAAAGACTTCAGTGTAATTGTTGCTTTATTACAGATGTTAAAGTTTTAAATTACATGTGGTTATTAAACCAGTTTAACACAGAAGATATTCATAAGCATCAAAACACTGATAGAGTTGTTGCTGGTGTAACAAACTCCCATGACGTCTCCAGTGTCTTTGTTAAAGATCTAGTCCACAGATCCATGACTTGACTTACTGCTTTGCTCCACCTGAATGACAGTTTGAACAGCTGGATGTTTAGTCAGTGCAAGAGGTGGAGGATGAACATCAGTCATTATATTTGAAGGTGTAGATTTGGTTTGTGATTGTGACGAGTCTCCAAGGAATAAATGTCAGTCAGTGTTTGTCCTCTGAAGTGATGAAACATGACTGTGTGTGTTTAGTCTGTCAGGCTGTCTGATCACAGAGGAAGGCTGTGCTTCTCTGGCCTCAGCTCTGAGCTCCAACCCCTCCCATCTGAGACAGCTGGACCTGAGCTACAACCATCCAGGAGACTCGGGAGTGAAGCTGCTGTCTGCTGGACTGGAGGGTCCACACTGGAGACTGGACACTCTCAGGTATGGACAGATGGACAGACAACAGCAGCTCTCACACTGTTTCTCTGTCTCTGACTAACTGAGGAACTCTGGTTCATGTTTAATGGTGGATGAAGCTGATTCTGACTTTGTCTCTTCCTCCAGGTTGGACCATGGTGGACCACAGAGACTGAAACCTGGTCTGAGGAAGTGTGAGTGTGTTTTGAGTTTGATTCCTTTGAGTTTCATTCAGGATTTAGCTTCTGTTTTTTGTCCGTGTGGCTGGTATCGCGCTTCTAGTTTATATGGACCAAAGTCAGCAAGACAATAGAGGGGAAGTATGAACTAAATTAATTTGTGATAAACAACAGAATTAAATTTAACTGAAGATACACAATTCAATAATTACATTACTTGAAACACGTACAAACTAATAAGATCCAGGTAATCAAAGAAACATAATTACACAACAAGAAGGACAAAGGTCTGGAAGGGATCCGCCTTATGATGATGACTTCATTTATGCATGTTGACTGAGACAGACGCTGTCAGAACGTCCCGTAGACTGACACACTGTACAAACTGGGTGTGGACTGGCAGCATCTGTTTGCATGTTTCACTGTAAAGTGGGTCTGAAGTATCAGTGTCCAATGGTGGAAGGTACATTAACGCATCTGTAAGTGGATTTAATTATGGCGACTTTCACTTTTACTCCACTACATTTGTAATCAAAGCTGCTTAACACAGTACAATCACATGACACACACATTTCACAACAATTCACAACAAACCACTTGTTCTTATTTTTTTTTTAGGAAAAAAACTTATTTATGACACAGGAGTCGCTTCATTAAACCAGGCTCAGGCAGGTTCAGGCTCAGTTCCTCCATCGACGGTCTTATTTAAAGTCTTATCTGACACAGTAGCAGTAATTTTACTCTTTGACATGTTCAGCTGAGTTTGGCCCGTCTACTGACGTCTGCATCCTTAATGGAGGATTTAAAGGAAGCAGCAGGTCAGTGAAGGTCCCACAGATCAGGCAGGGATGAAGTGAGGAGCTGCAGAGTCTGTTTGAGATGCAAATGTCCCACTCAGCCAGGCAGCCCCACACTCACACTTTACATCACACAAGATCCTCTGTCCACTTCCACTCACCTTGGATCCTGAGCAGGATCATGCTGCTCTGCGTTCAGGCAGCGCTGACAGGTGGACATGATGGATTCAGACAGGAAGACGGTCTCGAGGATCTGTACGCTCGTTCATCACCGGAGCTGGAGAAATGTTACCGCTGAATTCAAATGTAATTCAGACATGTTTGATTTCCCCCTGAAACACTGAGGGTGGGTTGTCACGGCATCTGTTCCTCTTCTGCACATGTGGAACAGCTGGACTTTGGGCTTAATTTAAGGGGTTTTGTTAGGTGCACAGGGGGTTAGTTTGGTTTAGTGCATGGATGAATGGACTGTAAAATTCCATTCTCTACTGACCCCAAGTGGTTGAGGCAGATGGTACCGTGCCTGAGCCCGGTTCTGTCTGAGGTTTCCTTCATTGAAAAGAACTGAACCTAGTGCTGCACAAGGGGGATTGGTTGAGTCTCCTAACGTTTGACTTAAAATGACTGTTGTGATTTGGAGCTTTATCAGTGAATATAAAACTGTTTTAATTTTGTAGAATTTGTTGAAAAATATTTACAGCAGTTCCTTAAACATTAAGATGTAAAATGATTTTCAACCAAGGTGCATTAGTAAGTCTACTACTACTACTCTTTCGGCTTTTCCCATCAGGGGTCGCCACAGCGAATCATCCGTTTCCACTTCACTCTATCCTGGGCATCTTCCTCTCTGACACCAGCTAACCTCATGTCCTCTGTTAGAACATCCATATATCTCTTCCTCAGTCGTCCTCTTGCCCTCTTGCCTGGCAGCTCCATCTCCAACATCCTTCTACCAATATATTCACTATCCCTCCTCTGCACATGTCCAAACCATCTCAATCTGGCCTCTCTGACATTGTTGCTAACACAGGCAACGTGCGCTGTCCCTCTGATGAACTCGTTCCTTATTCTGTCCAACCTTGTCACTCCTAAGGAGAACCTCAACACCTTCATCTCTGCCTCTTGTCTCTTTCTCACTGCTACTGTCTCTAACCCATAGAGCAGAGCTGGTCTCACCACTGTCCTGTACACCTTTCCTTTGAGTCTTGCTGACACTCTTCTGTCACACAACACTCCTGACACTTTCCTCCACCCACTCCAACCCGCCTGCACTCGCCTCTTCACCTCTTTTCCACACTCCCCATCACACTGAACTGTTGACCTCAAGTACTTAAACTCCTGCACCTTCTTCACCTCAGCCCCCTGTAACCTCACGCTTCTACCTGGATCCCTCTCGTTTACACACATGTATTCTGTCTTGCTACGACTGACTTTCATGCCTCTTCTTTCCAGAGCAAACCTCCACCTCTCCAGCTGTTCCTCCACCTGCTCTCTACTCTCACTGCAAATCACAATGTCATCTGCAAACATCATTGTCCAGGAGATTCCTGTCTGACCTCATCTGTCAACCTGTCCATCAGCATAGCAAACAAGAAGGGACTCAAAGCCGATCCTTGGTGTAGTCCCACCTCCACCTTGAACTCCTCTGTCTGACCTCACGGCACATCTCACCACCGTCATGCTCCTCTCATACATGTCCTGAACTACTCTGACGTACTTCTCTGCCACTCCCGACATCCTCATACAGTACCACAGCTCCTCCCTCGGCACCCTGTCATACGCCTTCTCTAAATCCACAAAGACACAATGCAGCTCCTTCTGACCATCTCTGTACTTTTCCATCAACAACCTCAAAGCAAAAATGGCATCAGTGGTTCTCTTACGGGGCATGAAACAATACTGCTGCTCACAAATCTCCACCTCCTTCCTAAGCCTGGCCTCCACTACTCTTTCCCACAGCTTCATTGTGTGGCTCATCAGCTTTATCCCTCTGTAGTTGCTACAGTTCTGCGTGTCACCCTTGTTCTTAAAGATCGGCACCAGAACGCTTCTCCTCCATTCCTCAGGCATCTTCTCACTCTCAAAAATCCTGTTAAACAGACCTGTCAGAAACTTCACTGCTGTCTCTCCTAGACACTTCCACACCTCCACAGGTACGTCATCAGGGCCAACAGCCTTTCCGCTCTTCATCCTTTTCAGAGCCTTCCTCACCTCATCCTTTCTAATCTCTCCTATTTCCTGCTCCACAACATCCACATCTTCCTCCCTTCTTTCCCTGTCATTTTCCACATTCATCAGCTCCTCAAAATACTCCTTCCATCTTCTCTGCACACTCTCCTGGCTTGTTAGCACCTTTCCATCTCTGTCTTTAATCACCCTTATCTGTTGCACATCTTTCCCATCTCTATCTCTCTGTCTGGCTATCCTGTACAAGTCCTTCTCTCCTTCCTTCATGTCTAACCTGTCATACAGCTCATCGTAAGCTTTCTGTTTGGCCTTTGCCACCTCCCTCTTCACTCTGCGCTGCACTTCCTTGTACTCCTGTCTACTTTCCTAAGTCCTTTCTACATCCCACTTCCTTTTAGCTAACCTCTTCCTCTGGATGCATTCCTGTACCTCCTCATTCCACCACCAAGTGTCTTTATCTTCTTTCCTCTTTCCAGATGAAACACCAAGCACCTTCCTACCTGTTTCCCTGATTACCTCTGCTGTAGTTTCCCAGTCATCTGGGAGCTCTTCCTGACCACACAAAGCCTGTCTCAACTTCTGCCTGAATTCCTCACAAGTTTCTTCATTCTTTAGCTTCCACCACTTGGTCTTCTTTTCTGACTTTCCTCTCTTCTTCTTCCTGACCACCAGAGTCATCTTACACACCACCATGCGGTGCTGTCTGGCTACACTCTCTCCTACCACCACTTTACAGTCACTAACCTCTCTCAAATGACCTCGTCTACATAGGATGTAATCCACCTGTGTGCTCCTACCTCCACTCTTGTATGTCACTCTATGTTCCTCTCTCTTCTGGAAGTAAGTGTTAACTACAGCCATTTCCATCCTCTTAGCAAAGTCCACTACCATCTGTCCTTCTGGATTCCTGTCCTTTACACCAAACCTGCCCATCACCTCCTCGTCACCTCTGTTCCCCTCACCAACATGCCCATTGAAGTCTGAAGGTGTATTAGTAAGTATTTAGTAAATAAATCATGGACTGTAAAACTTTGGAGGATTTTGGTGGATTAGTGAAGAGACGTCTTTCTGGAGGTTTCTTCCGTTAAACTGAGTTTTTCCTCTCCACTGTTGCCTATAGCTGCTCAAGGGGGATTTGTTGGGTTTTCTTTAAATGTTTATATAGTCTGGACTTTATTATGTAAAGTGCCTTGAGATGATCTTGTTGTAAATTGGCGACATAAAAATAAAGTTGAATTGAATGTCACTAAACCTACCAAATAAATGAAAGACATTTCTTACTTTTCACATTTAAGGATTAATTAAGTCAGTTCTAAAGAATTTTAACCCCTAATAAAGACCTTAAATAGTCCAAAAACATCCTGTTTGACTCTCACTAATGATTAACAGCAAACATATCATGAAATCCTGAATGTGCACGTGAATAATTACTCCCTTTTTTTAGGTTGAAATTAAGGTGAAACTGATCTTGTTTATAAGAACATGATAAACGGGCCTGAATATTAACATGCATTCATGTATCCAGTATCTATCCATCAAATGCTTCATGCAGTCATATTTAATAATGTATTGATTTCATGAATGTGAACCTGTGTAAATATTGTAAGTATGATTATAATTTACAATAAAGGCTGTAAAACCTGCAGAAGTTCAACAGCATGGCTGTTTAATGCAGCTGTATGGGTGGTCCTATGGAAAAAGATAAAGACCGTTAGGTGATAAAAACTGGAGGACGTGTCCTTCACTGTGTGAACGTCCCTGCCGGTTTATTGACAGAGGAGGTGGACACACTCGCACTTCATTATGGAGAGCAGGGACATCGGCCGGTCTGCGGGTTACCAGGAGACCTGGTGAGGGGCTCGGCCACCCAATTAAAACGCTCAGAGGAAACGGTCTCTGGACAGATCTGCAGCTTCATCAGACACACGGACAGAGGGACAGAGGGACCAGCACGGTGAGTCCATTCGTGGAAGTGATGTCACACGGTGTCCGGCATCTTTAAGGATCTTTGAAAGATGTTTGGCCTTTATTGAACGGGGCCACTGATGTCATGACCTTGTTCAGCTGTGAAGCTGCACGTGGTTGGATGATTAACTGTTTAACAGCTGTTTGAAACTGCTGTTCATTAAATCAGAGTTAGAATTTATTTTCTGTACAAATTAATTGAATCATTAATGAAGTATGAACACGCATGTGTTATTATTATACTCTCACTGTTTCATGTAGAATTTGCTGAATTCAATCTGACTTCTGTAGTGTCATTGGTGCATTAACTGAGAACGTTTTAGACAGATATTTTTAAATTATACTCCACTATAATTCAGAGGAAATTGTTGTACATTTCACTAAACAACATTTAGCAGCTTTAGTAGCTACTTTGTAGATATAGACAGTTACAACATTAAATTCACACAATAAATGATGTCTTCATAAGGATTATTAATATTACTTTTATCCAACTGGCAGTACATTATAAAATTGTGGTTAAATAATCTCCATCTTTTTAAAAAACAACACTAACAAAACATATAT
>CM065176.1:25230500-25291923 GCA_033026295.1 Channa striata | reverse complement strand
AAACTACAGTCACTTTTAATCACTGTGGCATATTAAACTATTAAAACATACACACATAAAGAATAAAAGGCTGTAATCAGTGTAAATAAAGATAAATTAAATCCACCTGTCCAACAAAATGTCAGAAACATAAAATACATAATAACTTGTTCACGTCACAAGAACTTTTACATAATAAGACGACAAGCAGATGTTTGGGATTTAAGGTTTATTACTTAGTTAAACTTGAGTTTCATCTGCACATGTTAAATTCATCTCAATGTGGCGACTTGATGTTGAAGTCGTGGTAACGGCTTGAACAAACGTCTGTATGAGCAGAGACGTTTCAGAGTCGTTAGTTGGAGCAGTACAGCAGGTTGATGCGCGGATGTCGTTCTGGCTCATCTGCTTGGCTGTGCCAAAAACAGCGTTGAGTCGGGAACAGCCACCATGGTGGGGCTGACGTTGTCCTTGGAGAAAGCCAGTCTGCAGGGAGAAGACAAGCACAGTCAGGGATTCTTCTGAACAGAACGAAGAGCTGCTGAACAGTTTTTCCTACTTTTGATACGACGTGTCATAAGACTTAAAGCATCTATAAATCCATGGCTTTGTCACGGTCTTATTATAACCCATGGACGGCAGACACTGAACGTCACGCAGCCAGTTTGCAAACAAGACAGAGCTGCTGGATTTGTACTGACCTGCCGTAGTGCATGACAGAGCTGTAGTCATAAGGAGTTCCCTGGTTCAGGGTGTTGATCTTGTTAAAGTTGTATTCCATACCTGTTTGATGAACATCCATAAGAAAAAGCACAACAGTTCCACCTCACACAAACTGACAACAGACTGTAGGACTCATAAATGTCCCTTCCTGTGACCTGATCCCTGCAGCCTACCAGAGATGACGTTCTGCAGCAGGACCTGGATGTGCTGGTCCCTGTCGGAGCGGCACTGCTCGTGGTCGAAGCCCAGGGCGTGGATCAGCTCGTGTTGGACTGTTCCAAAGTAAATGCAGCCGTTACTCATCAGAGACACGGTCTGAGCGTTGCCCTGGCGACCCACGTAGGAGTAGCAGCTGCAGACACGTTGGAGAACACAGGAAGTTCCTCATCAGACTGAGAATGGTTCGTCTTCAGGACGACACAACAGAAGCTGCAACTGCACAAACTGACACTGAACCTGAACTTGGTTGATTTTACACTGGTTGTATCTCAGTTAGGTGAGTGTGTGTGTGTTTTAACACTGTGCTTGTTCTGCTAATGCTCAAGACAAGATAATGACCAACCACAGGTGACACCCCCCCTTTACTCCCCACAGGTTCCTGGAAATTGGTTTAGATCAACTTTCTGAGATGTGCCCAGGACAAAGGACAGTGGAAACAAAAGCAGAACGGAGGAGGAGGCTTCAGGTGCGAGTCGTCCTGCAGCGTTAAAGCCGTATAATGAAATCTGATACTCACCCATTGTACGACTGTATGTTGGCGTAGGCTGTCTCAGTGGTGCGGGGATGAAGCGGATGCAGGTGGAGGCGGAGAAGGAGTTGATGGCACTTGTGATGACACCGAGCTGCTGAGAGGCTGAAGGTGGAAACACACAGAGACGAACAAAGTTTCTTAAATCCATATGATGATCCCAAAAATGAAGAGTTAGTCTGTATTAGGACTTTATGACCTCAGTCTGTGTCACTCGTCTAACGCTGCACCACAGCGTCCCACTGAAGATCTAAATCTTTCAGCTCACAAATGTTTCGTTTTGTCTCCTCAGTACAATTAATACTCACTAAGTTACTATTACTACTATCTGGACCCTGAGCAGGACGGTTAACTGCTTTTCTTGGACTATTTTGCTTTTCGAGGTCTTGGAAATGAAAACGGGCTGGAATGGATGGAGGTTCTTACTGTAGCTGTTAGCAATGACATAGGGAATGTAGACGTTGCCATCAGAGGATTTAGGCCACTTGCATCCGTTCTGGACACAGGGGTCGGCGTTTCTGTGGTTGGACAGAGTGATGTCTCCTTTAACTGGACGCCCTCTTCCATGGGGTCTGCAGAGAGAACAAAGTCCATCATGACACAAACACTGGTCCTGGATGGAAATTATTAGTGAAGCAAACAGCAACTAGATGGTTTCCAGCAAGTGCTGCTTCCTTCACCAACACAGTCAGTGGTTCCAGGCAATAGAGGCTGTGACTCACAGCTCATGGAGGCTTGTACGCTTCTTCTCACAGTTTGACTGTTAAAACTTGTGTCGTATCACAACCAACGAGACAATTGGATTCAGCACGAGGAGATTTTCACCTCTAGGATGATAAACCCATATAAAACTGAAAGAGAAGCTGGTTTTGAGCCCAGAGCCTGAGAATCATCACATTTTAAAGCTCGTTTCTAAATGAATCTTATTGTGAAGAGGTGCTGTCAAAGGCGTCTGTGACCCAAACTCATTTCACATGTTTCTTCTAACCAATCAGTGAAGATTTCGAGCTTCATATTTCCTCAGACTAATTCCTGGAGGTCTGGGTGGAGAACAGAGCAAACATTCGGAGTGATATTCCAAAAGTTTTCTTCAGCACCAAATGAAACCAGCGACAGTCGTCTGTACGTACACGTGTGCTGGAAACAGGAATCACTAGCAGCTGATCAGTGAACAAAATGTAAAGAAATGCAGGTGACAAACAGAAGCCTGTAGCTCAATGAATCCAACATCACAACAAACAAATGATCAGAAATGATCCATTGTTTCAGCAGGTGGAGCTCTGATAGTAACTTGTCAAATGTTTTCACGTCAAATCAGATCATCTCCCCTTTTTGCTAATATAATAATAATGTTTAACAGTCAGGTTAATGGAATAGATATAATATATGAAGTCAGTTATGACTTTTTTCAAATCTGAATGACTGTGATGCAGGAATGTTCCTCACTGATATCTCTGTTGACTCTCTCCAGCTGCTCTGCCACACTCAGCTCGGCTTCATCTTCTCAACAAATCAAATCTTCTCCCTCTTTTGTTGTTACAACAGGAACATTTGACTTTCAGCTTAAGAAAAGAATCAGTATTAGAGCCGAAACATATGAAGCCTTCATTTGAAAAACCCTAAATCAACATGAGAATGACGATGGATGTTCCTCACTGAGATTTCTGTTGGCTCTCTCCAGCAGCTCGGAGACGCTCAGCTCATTATTGTCTCCACTTTGTCTCTTCACAACCTGCAGACAGACAAGAGACAGAGTTTCTGCTGGTGTCCAACATCCAGGGAGGAGAAAACGTCCCGTGAAGCCGATGGAGGTTTTTATAAGGCAGATAGTGAAAATGTGCTTTAAAGGTTTAAGTGCATGTGAATGAGTCTGAAATGACTTTGGTAAAGTCCGTGTCATGAGGACGATGGTGGGACACGACTAAAAGCTCCAAACTAAACAACGTTTAGTCCTGTTGCTGTAGATGAATGAAGACCTGAGTGCTGACCCCAGCTGTGGGACTTACCCCGGCCTCGGTCCAGGCTGAGACTGCGAGCAGGACCAGGAGACCCAGGATGCACTTCATTGCTGCCATGGTACTGAAACAGGAAACAGGTCCGACTGAAACATGCAGCAGCATCAGTTTCAGCAGCTTCTGCAGCAGACAGTGATATTCACTCACCTTTACCTCTGGACTCAAACTGTGAGCAAATGGTTTTGGTGCCCAGATGAAGTTCTGCAGTGGGGACTGGTGGTGGCTGAGTGTGTTTTATACTTTGTTCTGCTAATAGTCCGACCTTTGGTTGGAGGTGGCAGCCCCACAAGCTCTCGCCCCTCCACCAACTGATTCCTGGAAGTTCATTTAGTTCAAGAGGTGACGAAATCTGAATTGCATAATTTCTGTTTTCTCTCTGTCTGTTGTTAAACATGTTAATTGTGAAGATGTTTTATTCTCTATGTTACTTCAAAAGAATCAAATTTTTAAAACATTATTGATAAAACATTAAAAGAGAAAAAATAATCACTGTGAGGAACATTTTCCTAAATAGTGAAAATACTGGTCAAACTGATGAAGGACAACAGCACAATCAATAGGACAATAGTTTGTGACAAAATTAGTTGAAGTCGCACTTTGAATAAACCTAAACAAACATCAGGCCAATTTGGGCAAAGCGTTTTTCAATTAAATTTGACGAAATAAAAACTTTGTTGAACTATTTTCTGGTAAATAACCTCTATAGTTGACTTCATAATTCTACTAGAAATCTTTTTCAGTGTCTAAATTTTGAGCATCACATCACTAAATTAGTTCAGCCGTGATTTGATGATATTAGGATTATTGTAAAAGTCTGAACTATGTTCAACTGAATGATGCTGAGATTATTATTCATGCTTTTATCTAAGGGACTGGAGGACGGTACACAATAACAA
This sequence comes from Channa striata, assembly GCA_033026295.1. Taxonomy (NCBI): domain Eukaryota; kingdom Metazoa; phylum Chordata; class Actinopteri; order Anabantiformes; family Channidae; genus Channa; species Channa striata. The sequence goes on along the minus strand of CM065176.1, from coordinate 25,287,562 downwards.
ATAGAAGTGAATTTTGAGTTTTCCAAACTGGAAAACTGTGAAAGTCTCAGAGTAAGACTCTCAAATGAGTTATAACTATGTTTAGGTCCAGGGTTTATTGGTAAGTTTGAGAGATAGATTGCTGCTACTCCTCCACCTCGGCCTGAGCTTCTAGGAACATGAGAGTTAATATGACTTGGGGGGGTCGACTCATTTAAACTGACATATTCTTCCTGCTGCAACCAGGTTTCAGTGAGACAAAATAAATTGAATTGATGATCGTTTATCACGTCATTTACTAACAGATATTTAGAGGAGAGAGATCTGATATTTAATAATCCACATTAAATGGTTTTAGGTTTTTGTTCAGTAAGAGGAGCAGTCCTGATTTTTATTAAGTTATTATGATTAACTCCTCTTGTGATCATTTTTGTTATGTCAAATTTTGTTTGTCGGGTAAAACACAGTCTCTATAGATATTTGGGAGTTTTGGAGGGTTGACGGCGGGAAGGATTCTGCAGACAGACGTGCTCGTACTGTCAGGGGTGTGAGGGTGAATTAGAAGACCCAAAAGGACAACAACCAGAGGGAGTACAAAAGAACGTGAAACTTTATTTGTAATAAACAAAAGGGGACAGAACAATGACAAGAATCTGGCAGTGAGCTGTGGTGAAGGGCAGGTACAATAGTTAGGGGGTCACAGGTGAAAACAATCAAGGTGAGTGATGAGTTGTGGCAATGGTAAAGTAGCTATGGTGTGGAAACAGGACGTGGGGAAAAAGGCAACAAAATGAAAGTCCAGGTCAGGAAGTGGAAGTGAGGGGCTGAATCATGACACGTACGCTCGGTTGGTCTGCAATAGATACCGAGGCCTGACTAGCTGGATTATTTTCCATGGTGCCGAGCCGTGCTTCCAATTCCGAGAGCCTCGCCTCCAAAGCTGCAACAACCTCACACTTATTACAAGTACCATCATCACTGAAGGAGGCCGAGGAAAGACTGACCCGGAACAGTGTGAAGAAACAGGAAGACAAAATCGATGGGACGGTTGATACTGGGAGAGAGTTAGAAGACACGCTGATGTCCTCCGGGCGTCCTTCCGTCTCCTCACACAAACATTTCTGTGTAGAGAAAAGGTGATTGTAACGCTCAAAGGGAAAAATGGAACAAACGCACAGAAACACAAGTGGTGAGATGATGCAGACGACACAAAATTAAAGACTGTAACCAGGAGACGAGCAGCCAACACCTCACCGTCTCTGAACATGGTCATAAAGTCTGTCTCCTGTTGATGCTGCCTTTCATACAAGGGGACAGTCGAGGCTTAAACGATGATGCTGCTGCTCAGATGTGATCACTGTGGCAGGATACGACTTGTGAAAGTTGACAGAATATCCCAGCTCACACACGTTCACCTAGAACAGTCACCAGTCTATGACAGAGCAGATTCATACTCGTGTGTGAATATGGAGCTTCCTGTTCACCTTTGCACCATGGGAGCACGTGAAGATCATCAGCACAGACCCAGAGAGAACATGGAAACTCAGAAGTCGCCCTTGTAAAACGCTGTCGGGCTTTTTGCAGATCAAGTTGAATGTGTGTGTGATCCGTTAGCTCCTGTTGTCTGACATCTATGAAACAACAGCGTGTCAACACAACGTCCTACGATATGTTTGCATTAAAGATATTTGTGTTCTGTCCAGACACTATCACAACACTTTAAGAGAATGAGAACTTTGAGTGACATTAAATCTGTGTTTCATACTCTCAGTATCAGCCGACGAAGCTCAATATCATTTTGCGAAATGTTATAACGTGAAGATGCGACGTTATCGCAGGTTATCGGTCAGGGGATGTGGGCACAGTTATTTGCTCTGCTATAGTGTGATGTCATTTCATATTCACTATATTCAGGTAGGAAATGAGGGGAAACAGAGAGAGGTATGATCTTAAAATCAGCTTTGTCCACCAGGGTAAATCACTGGACAACACTGATCGACAACGTCAGTTTCACTCTGTGGAAGAAAAGGATGTTTTAAGACAGAAAAACAGGAACATTACATGCTGTCGTCATAGAAACAAACAACATCTGTATCATCTATTCTCAATATTTTTACATTATCAGTATGGCCACTAATCATTTCTTAAACCTGATTATTCTGAAGTGACAAGCTTTTCAAAACCCTTTCTGGCCAATGAGAGTGAGCTTTCTTTGCTGCTACACGTCAGAGTATCAACCAATTTTATAACAAACATAATTAGTTAACAAGGTTCCAATGACAGGAGAAGATGTTAGAGAGCAAAAACACGTTTCATGGACACACAAATTGGTTTAGATCAACTTTCTGAGAGGTTCCCATTCGACATTCTACTAACTAAACAAAGTCTTTAGTTATTAGTACGTTGAATAAAAAATGTGATTTACTCTTTAAGTTTGTGTTAAGTTTTTTCTTTTTCTGTTTGTGAGTCTTGAGTCAGAAAACATAGATGCACATAATACAACAGTATTGATGTCATTTAACAAAATAATTACATGTATTTCAAAACTGCTTAATCTTGCATGTGTTTTGTTCAAACTTTGCATCGTTTTAAAGTATCCTAACATATTCGATATAATGATTGATAAAAATTTTATTGTAGCTAATTTTACCACAGCTAAACTTAAACTACAACAACTAAAAAAATGTGGAATACAAAGTGAAAAATTGCTCAAAATCCTGCTTTGATGCATCATTTTAATCCCTGAAACCAAAGTGAGTCTCCTGCTGCCACGGTCCAGCAGTAATTCTTGAGTCTTGCCGTGACTTTAGCTTCACTAAAACTGGCTACAAAAGGACTTTACTCCCAATACACACGGAAATGCAGCATGAACACGTCCGTGTCTATGAAGACTTTCATTCAAAACGTACGTTTGTTTTTAGATGCATTTTGCCGCAGATCTAAAGCTCTGCCTCTCTAAAATGCTCCTTTTATATCAATCAACCTAATTAATTTCCAAATGATCCCCATTTGTTTGTGATTTGCAACAACTACTTTTCCAGCCTTTGTTGCCCCTCATCCAACATTTTTGAGATGTGTTGCTGCAAATCAAATTCAAAATGAGCTAATATTTTCCATGACGGCGTGAAATGTCTCAGTTTCGACGTCTGATGTTGTTTATGTTCCATTGTGAAGAACATGTTTTTTTCTTATCCGTGAGTTTGCAAAAGGTTAAAGCAAAATTCTTCATGGACGTTTCTGATGATGCAAAACAATTGGCAAAATCTCAACAAATTAATTGTCAGAGAGGACATCAGTAAAAAACGTTCTAATGATCTAAAAATCAACAATACATTAGTAACAAATTTGATTATGTTACCTAGTGAGTTTGATGATTTTATTCTCCTGAACTCTGTTCGTGTCAATCTGATAAATAACTATTTAAATAAAGGTCACCCCCCCCCTGTCAAATCCTCTTTTGTGCATGTCCCTGCTGGTGAAGGTCAAGGTTGAATTCTTAGTCCGTTGTTATTTTCCTGGCATATTAATGAGCTTCCCAATGCATGTGTTAATGTTGATTTCCAGACGGCCCAGAGCATTCAAGAGGCGTCCTCCATCGTGACTCCTGCAATGTTCCTGGTAATGAACAAATTCTATTTTATTCCCCAAAAATTGTTTGTATGATGTTCACAAAACAACAAACGGATATAAAACACACTGGTGTCTTTTTGTGAGGAGAGAAAGTAGAATTTGTAAATCATTTCAATTTCCTTGGCTTGACACTGGATTCTACAAGTTTCAAGAGCCACGTCAAAAGGGATTTTCAATCAGTGAAATTCAATCTAGAAAACCTTGAACAGATCAAGTCATTTAGAACATTTGATGCTGCTAGAATGTTTCTTCACTCAAAGAACTTTACAAAAAATCTTAAGTCACTACTGTAATATTTTAATTTAATGTAATTTATTGAGTTTTGAGAATTTTAGGGGTTTTAAATATTCGTGCTTTATAAGGTTTTACTACATGGAACCACTCCACCTGCTGTGTCTGACTTTTGTTAAATTGAGGACTCTCAATTTACCCTCCTTTGAAGGGCAGTAAAATATAGAACAGTCTACAACAGGGGTGTCAAACTCAAATACACAGTGGGCCAAAATGTAAAACTTGAACAAAGTCGCGGGCCAGCATTGAACAAATGAACCTTTTAATATGGACCCAAACAAGATTTGCTTTAACATTGAATATGGAACAAGCTACATTTATTACTATACAATTTATAACTTAATAGTCCAGATATGCAAAAACCAATTTCAAATTTAAAAAAAACATCAATGACATTCATTTATTAAATAAAATTTTAATAATAATAAATAATATTTTAAAAATAAAATAACAATAATAAAATCAATCAACCATTCAAGCCCATGTCTTGGAGTAGCAAGAAAAAGTGCATAAAGAAAACGTTAATTATTGCTCAGTTTGCTGCACACTGATCTAATCTCATGTGCCCAAGCCAGATACCACAGTGACAGTTGTAGCTTGAGATCGCTATGACTTCTGTCACACAGGAGAGGGCGTTTCTGGGACCTGTCCTGATTGACGCGCCGAAACAACAGCAAGGCATTATGGGATTTGTAGTATTAGCGATGAATGAATGCGCTGTGTAATACCGGCGGACTAGCTCTAGTAGTCATTTGGTATACCCTCGCGGGCCAAATATAATTACACTGCGGGCCAAATTTGGCCCGCGGACCAGAGTTTGACACCTATGGTCTACAACAACGGCTTAAAACAAATCAGTCTTGTGATCATCTTTAACTATTAACATTTTCACGTGTTGTATTTACATTAATCTAGCCACAGGGGTTGCAAGCCAGTAACTTCTGTGCCGGTCCCAAGCCCGGATAAATAGAGAGGGTTGCGTCAGGAAGGGCATCCGGCGTAAAATTTTGCCAAGTACAATCATGCGAGTCATCCATACCACTTTCATACCGGATCGGTCGAGGCCGGGTTAACAACGACCGCCACGGTGCTGTTAACCTACAGGGTGCCGGTGGAAATTGGACTACTGTTGGTCGAAGAAGGAGAGGAGGCAGAAGGGTGCGTGGTCAGAGAGAGAAGGGGAAAGGCAGGAGCTTAGATTTGAGAGTAGGGACTCTTAACGTTGGCACAATGACAGGGAAAGGTAGAGAGCTGGCAGACATGATGGAGAGAAGGAAGGTAGATGTACTGTGTGTGCAAGAGACGAGGTGGAAAGGCAGCAAAGCACGTAGTATTGGAGGAGGATACAAACTGTTCTACCATGGTGTGGATAGGAAGAGAAACAGAGTAGGAGTGATCCTGAAGGGGGAGTTTGTGAACAATGTTCTAGAGGTGAAAAGAGTCTCAGACAGGGTGATGAGCCTAAAGCTAGAAATCGAAGGGGTGATGGTGAACGTAGTCAGTGGGTATGATCCACAAGTTGGCTGTGAGTTAGAAGAGAAAGAGATTCTGGAGTGAGTTTGATGAGGTTGTAGAGAGTATCCCTAGAGGAGAGAGAGTTGTTGGAGCAGACTTCAATGGGCATGTTGGTGAGGGGAACAGAGGTGATGAGGAGGTGATGGGCAGGTTTGGTGTAAAGGACAGGAATCCAGAAGGACAGATGGTAGTGGACTTTGCTAAGAGGATGGAAATGGCTGTAGTTAACACTTACTTCCAGAAGAGAGAGGAACATAGAGTGACATACAAGAGTGGAGGTAGGAGTACACAGGTGGAATACATCCTATGTAGACGAGGTCATTTGAGAGAGGTTAGTGACTGTAAAGTGGTGGTAGGAGAGAGTGTAGCCAGACAGCACCGCATGGTGGTGTGTAAGATGACTCTGGTGGTCAGGAAGAAGAAGAGAGGAAAGTCAGAAAAGAAGACCAAGTGGTGGAAGCTAAAGAATGAAGAAACTTGTGAGGAATTCAGGCAGAAGTTGAGACAGGCTTTGGGTGGTCAGGAAGAGCTTTCAGATGACTGGGAAACTACAGCAGAGGTAATCAGGGAAACAGGTAGGAAGGTGCTTGGTGTGTCATCTGGTAAGAGGAAAGATGATAAAGACACTTGGTGGTGGAATGAGGAAGTACAGGACTGCATCCAGAGGAAGAGGTTAGCTAAAAGGAAGTGGGATGTAGAAAGGACTGAGGAAAGTAGACAGGAGTACAAGGAAGTGCAGCGCAGAGTGAAGAGGGAGGTGGCAAAGGCCAAACAGAAAGCTTACGATGAGCTGTATGACAGGTTAGACATGAAGGAAGGAGAGAAGGACTTGTACAGGATAGACAGACAGAGAGATAGAGATGGGAAAGATGTGCAACAGGTAAGGGTGATTAAAGACAGAGATGGAAAGGTGCTAACAAGCCAGGAGAGTGTGCAGAGAAGATGGAAGGAGGATTTTGAGCAGCTGATGAATGAGGAAAATGACAGGGAAAGAAGGGAGGAAGATGTGGATGTTGTGGAGCAGGAAATAGGAGAGATTAGAAAGGATGAGGTGAGGAAGGCTCTGAAAAGGATGAAGAGCGGAAAGGCTGTTGGCCCTGATGACATACCTGTGGAGGTGTGGAAGTGTCTAGGAGAGACAGCAGTGAAGTTTCTGACAGGTCTGTTTAACAGGATTTTAGTGAGTGAGAAGATGCCTGAGGAATGGAGGAGAAGCGTTCTGGTGCCGATCTTTAAGAACAAGGGTGACACGCAGAACTGTAGCAACTACAGAGGGATAAAGCTGATGAGCTGCACAATGAAGCTGTGGGAAAGGGTAGTGGAGGCCAGGCTTAGGAAGGAGGTGGAGATTTGTGAACAGCAGTATGGTTTCATGCCCCGTAAGAGCACCACTGATGCCATTTTCGCTTTGAGGTTGTTGATGGAAAAGTACAGAGATGGTCAGAAGGAGCTGCATTGTGTCTTTGTGGATTTAGAGAAGGCGTATGACAGGGTGCCGAGGGAGGAGCTGTGGTACTGTATGAGGATGTCGGGAGTGGCAGAGAAGTACGTCAGAGTAGTTCAGGACATGTATGAGAGAAGCATGACGGTGGTGAGATGTGCCGTAGGTCAGACAGAGGAGTTCAAGGTAGAGGTGGGACTACACCAAGGATCGGCTTTGAGTCCCTTCTTGTTTGCTATGCTGATGGACAGATTGACAGACGAGGTCAGACAGAAATCTCCTGGACAATGATGTTTGCAGATGACATTGTGATTTGCAGTGAGAGTAGAGAGCAGGTGGAGGAACAGCTGGAGAGGTGGAGGTTTGCTCTGGAAAGAAGAGGTATGAAAGTCAGTCGTAGTAAGACAGAATACATGTGTGTAAACGAGAGGGATCCAGGTAGAAGTGTGAAGTTACAGGGGGCTGAGGTGAAGAAGGTGCAGGAGTTTAAGTACTTGGGGTCAACAGTTCAGTGTGATGGGGAGTGTGGAAAAGAGGTGAAGAGGCGAGTGCAGGCGGGTTGGAATGGGTGGAGGAAAGTGTCAGGAGTGTTGTGTGACAGAAGAGTGTCAGCAAGACTCAGGAAAGGTGAACAGGACAGTGGTGAGACCAGCTCTGCTCTATGGGTTAGAGACAGTAGCAGTGAGAAAGAGACAAGAGGCAGAGATGGAAGCAGCAGAGATGAAGATGTTGAGGTTCTCCTTAGGAGTGACAAGGTTGGACAGAATTAGGAACGAGTTCATCAGAGGGACAGCACACGTTGCCTGTGTTAGCAACAAAGTCAGAGAGGCCAGACTGAGATGGTTTGGACATGTGCAGAGGACGGACAGTGATTATATTGGTAGAAGGATGTTGGAGATGGAGCTGCCAGGCAAGAGGGCAAGAGGACGACCGAGGAGGAGATATATTGATGTTCTAACAGAGGACATGAGGTTAGCTGGTGTCAGAGAGGAAGATGCTCAGGATAGAGTGAGGTGGAAAAGGATGATTCGCTGTGGCGACCCCTGATGGGAAAAGCCGAAAGAGTAGTAGTATTTACATTGTCGTTTTTTTGTTTATTTGTTCATTTGTATTTTTAACGTTTTCTATTTGTACCTTCATTTCTCTGTGTCTTGTTACCTGCCTACAGATGCAAATTAGAGTTGTACCCTTGATCTGACATGTTTTCATCTGCAGTTGTATTAAAATAGATCAATATATGCTATTTCAACCTATCACATAGCTTCTTATTCACCCATTCAAAAGTGCTTCATCTGACCCCACAGGAGCAACTTGAGATTCATTGTCTTTCGCAAGGACTCTACAACAGGTTCAGGAACCAGGAATCAAACCACTGACCCTGTGGATCGTGGACAGGCATCTCATCTTTTCATGAGTTTTGCTTCTGTCACATTTTCTTTACTTGGGTCCAAACACCTTTAATATTCCACAAGACTTTGTCTTTTGTCACCTAATGTCCAGGTTTGGGCATCTTGGCCTAGTGTCACATTTTCTTTCAGTTTGCCAACCTTAGTAGGTTTTGTCTTGGTAGGACTGTGTGATCAGTATGGAGTGGCATCCAATCTTTCATTGCCAAAGCATCTCAAATTATCACATTTCCACCTCCACGTTTTACTGTTGGCGTTCAATTCAACTCAGTTAAACTTTATTTATAGTGTCGTGCAGCCACCTGAGCTCGTTTCAGGAGCTCTGTGTCTCTTCGTTTGGATCCAAACACCTCAAACTTTACCTTACCATTCCTCCATTCATCTAAGTCCACGATTTGTGCATCTTGACCAACTGTAACCTTTTCTTAGGGTTTGAACACATTAGTAGGTTTTTGTTCTGGTAACTGCCCATGAAGCCAGCAGACTCCTACTCAGTGTCTGTACACACTGGTCATTCAGGCCAGGGTGAGAAAAAGGCCCAATCTGAAGGATATAACTGGGTTCGACTACAAGCTGCTCGGACTAGTAGCCAAAGCTTTTCTTGGTACTGAAACCTGTTTGTTGCCATGGTTACTGAGCTCAGAGAGAGAAGTGAAACACTAAAGACCAACAGAACCAGCAGCCTCCTCTGCTGCAACCAACAGTGTGGACTTTCTTTTCTCTTTGTATCAACTTTCTTCATGTTGTCTCTGTCTCCTCCTCCAGTGGGTCCAGTCGTCCCCATCCTGAATGTGCCGCCCCCTCCAATGAGAAGCTGCAGAAGGGGAAGGTCACACTCATGTGTCTGGCCAACAAGTGCTTCCCCTCAGACTGGACCCTGTCCTGGAAGGTGGACGGCAGCAGCAGCAGCAGCTGGGAGGTGACCAGGAGCCATGGGGTGCTGGAGAAGGGTGGACACCACAGCTGGAGCAGCAGCCTGAGGATCCCTGCAGACCAGTGGAAGAAGTTGTGTTCTGTGACCAGTGAGGCCAGTCAGGACTCTCAGAGTCCAGTCTCAGAGATCCTGAGGACAGACCAGTGTTCCCAGTTTTCACATGACTCACTGGGACTTTACTACTGGTTTACTCTGCCCCTGCTCTCTCTGCAACAGTGTCTTCACATTCTTTCAATAGGAATATTTACCAGTTTGTGTTAGAGTTTAATTTCTGTGCTTGCTGATAATAAAGACGTGTCTATCAAATCAGTCCTCGTGTTTATTCAAAGTGTCGTCATCTTGCTAATTGGGACTAAAATATTAATTTATCCAATGTGACTTTAGAGAGTTTGAAACTAATTAAATATCATCATGCGTTTAGTAACAAGTATTGAATATTAGAGTTGACGAGGGTCTTTATACCTTTTGCTACATTGGCCCCAGATTTCTTTGATGTAACAAACCTTTCAAATAGTCGAGTTAAACTAAATCTAATCTGAACAGATGTGGCTGAGGACTCGGCTGTTGTCACACGTTTAAGGGAATTTAAAGTTGTGTCTCTTCTTAACAAAGTGACTCTGCTGGTTATAGAAACGTCCAGATTCTGTAATGAACCTGTCGGGTAAATCAGAGGAAACTTTTTTGCATCATATGAATTGGGATAATTCTCAACTTGTCAGTGTTTCTTATAAATACAAGTTATGTGGATACGTGGCATTTGTTGAACTTCAGAATAAAGCTGAAAAATAATAATTGGAAAATATGAAAATCGCCCCTTTATTGACCCACTTGATTTACAATGAAATTCTACTGTATCTCACATTTGAGTTGCAGACGTCAATGTCTCTCTTGCTCAGAGTCTCACCCTGAACGAGGAGTCCCAGGGTGGACGGCAGCAGACTCAGAGACATCGTCACTGTGCTGCCTGGACAGACCCTGATCAACACTGGTCTCTTAACAGCCGGGAGACAGAGACAGTGTTTGTGTCTTTATTAAAGGACATTTCAACATATTTCCGTCCTAAATCTTCATTCTTTCTGGATGTACATTGTTCCCGTGTCGTCCATCATTAGAAAGAACCACAGAAAAACTGACATTACAATAGAAGAAACACTAGAGCCTGTGATGTCTTAATGACTATATATACGAGTGTAAATGATCACAGGGACACAGTGAGATCTGATCTGGGAGGAACCACAACCATCACATGTCAGACCAGTCCTGCTGTAAACCAGCATGTTTCACACCACGTATTATACTGGTACCAGCAGAAAGATGGAGAAGCTCCCAAGTGCATCAGGGATCCCAGATCATTTTCCCACGTGTTTATCTAATTCATAAAAACAGGTTGTAGTTATAATTTTCTGGGCTGAGAATCATTTTCTGAGCAGATAAACAATAAATATTTGTTATAAACACAAATGAACAGGTCCCACACAACAGGATCTGCAGGATCACAGTCTTTATATTCTGTACATTGTTTTCATCTTTCTTTGCTGTTGTGCTGAAATTACGTAGAAATGTGCAAATATTATAAGACATTACAACAATGACATTTGTCATGTTCCCATTAGTAAAGTACAAACACTCCACACATTTTCTTCATCACCAACACAAACCTGACACCAACCTGATTTAGTGGCAGTAACGAAAGAAACATCCAGATGTTCGTCTAAAGTCAAAGTGTCAGTGGTGCAGAGTGTGTGTGATGGTGAACAGAGGGAACTTTGGTTTCAGCAGCTGATCTTCAGTCAGCAGAGTTTCTGTCCACAGGAGACACTCTCACACCTTCACACTGCACAGAGACAACGAGGAACCAGACCCAATGGAGAACCCAGGATACAGAGGTTCAGTGAATGTGGTGTTGAAGGTGTGGAGGTGGATCAGTTTGTCAGAGGAGACACTGTAGAAGGACAGAGAGCCAGCAGGACAGTCCACATACACTGATACTCTGGGAGAGACAGAGGACGAGGAGGAGACGGGAGTTTCTCTTTTATTGTGACAGACAGAGTGACCACCAACATCAGAGCAGCTCAGACTCCAGGACTGATTGTTCCATCCAAACCAACAATCAATACTGTCTCCTCTCCTGCTGATTCCTCTGTAACTCACTGATACATAAACTCTTCCTCTCCACTCGACCTCCCAGTAACAGCGACCAGTCAGACCATTTCTACACAGCAGCTGAGGCCAGAAGTCAAATCTGTCTGGATGATAAGGATATGACTGATCCTCCTCCACACGTGTCACCTTCCTGTTGTTGTCAGACAGTTGTAGGTTTCTTTTCACTGTGTTTGGGTCCAGTTCCAGTTCACAGGCATCTGATGGACAGAACAAGACACAAACAGCTGCAGTTTATCATCCGCTGATTTATCAGCAACTTTACTGAAAATTACTGAAAGTCAATCATTCCAACTTCCATTTCAGATTCAACTGGGAATAATTTCAAGTGAAATGGAGATTGATTCAGATTCATCTTTGAAGACTGTTGCAAACTTTTTATCGATGTCTGTATCAGTGTTATAAATAATATTGATTTATTGATGCACGATTTGAAATAATAAATCACCTTTCTGAAAGTTTTAAGCTACAAACTGACAAATGATTCATGGCAGAGCTGCTGTATTAGATTGTACAGGTGTTCCTAATAAAGTGGCAGCAGCCTCCCTCCTCTGTCTGACACATACTGCTGCAGTGCACATGCAGCCCTGCCCCCCCTCCATCAGGAACCAGGTTCCTCAGAGAAACCATCTGTTGTCATCAGGTTCATACGCATTAAAGAAACCTGGTTCCTGGACATCCACATATACATGCTCCACACTAGAAGAAACTCACCGAGATGTTGTTGGGTTTAACACAAAGAATCTTTCACTTTATTGAGATTAGTTCATTATATCAGTTATGTATTTTTAAAGCCTTAAAGCCACAAATAATTTGTGCTGTATGTCTCACTGGGAGCATCAGTTAAAGCCTCTGAGATGTTCATACAAAACCTCTATTATCCTCCTGCCAACGTAGCTGAAAGATCTTCTAGGGGAAACACTGAGATGCTTCTGTTTCATTAGTTTCCACATCAATCCTTGTGTCTGCTTCAGCGTCTGTAGACCTGTCAGGGAAAAGAACGGCGACAAACAAGTGCCGTTTTCCCATCGAGCCTCATCCACAAAGTTCTCTACTAATGTCAGAGCAGCTTCATTCCACACAACCACTGAGCAGGACTGTGGATATTTATAGTGAGTGTTTGATGAATTCAGCACGTGGAGCTGGAAAGCAGCAGATCTCAGTCAGCATTATTAAAGCTCCCAAAGATGATCAGGGATTTAGTTTATTGGCTTGATCTGGAAACCGACTTGACAAAGTTCTTCACAGTAAAAAACTAAATGAGCCTCTAATGGAAAGAAGAAGGATCCAATGATCCAAACCAAAGTCAATAAGTCGTTTCCACCTTATCACCTGCAGCTGCTTCTAGAAAACCATGTGGACACTGGTCTGAAGTCTGTGGGACGTGCTCTACAAATGCCAGATGATTCATGGTATTTGTGAGGATATATTGGACATCTGGCCCCAGGTTTCCCATTCAGGGAGGAACTGGAAGCTAAATCCACCTCAACTTTGGTTGTTGTGTTTGTGATTTGTAGCTTTGTTGAAAACTGATTTATGAAACACGTCCAGAGAAGAAAACTGAATGAAACTTGAACACAACTTCTATCAGTCAAACCTGTGAAGTATGAGCTGACGAGCAGAAACAAAATTCACCTTCTGTTGGCTCCACTGTGAATAAAATGTGTTGATTAGTTTTGTTTGATCACTGTGTTCAGTTTGTTGTGTTTGTGGATTTTAAATGGATTGATTGAATTCTAACATCTTTCCAGCCACACGGACAAAAAACAGAAGCTAAATCCTGAATGAAACTCTGGAGAAATTCCTCTTAGTTCTTCAGTCAAGAAAAGTTCAAATCTAGTGGAACATGTGCAGCGGTTCTCAGGAATCAAACTCAAAACGCACTCACACTTCCTCAGACCAGGTTTCAGTCTCTGTGGTCCACCATGGTCCAACCTGGAGGATAAGACAAAGTCAGAATCAGCTTCATCAACCATTAAACATGAACCAGAGTTCCTCAGTTACTCAGAGACAGAGAAACAGTGTGAGAGCTGCTGTTGTCTGTCCATCTGTCCATACCTGAGAGTGTCCAGTCTCCAGTGTGGACCCTCCAGGACAGCAGACAGCAGCTTCGCTCCTGAGTCTCCTGGATGGTTGTAGCTCAGGTCCAGCTCTCTTAGATGGGAGGGGTTGGAGCTCAGAGCTAATGCCAGAGAAGCACAGCCTTCCTCTGTGATCAGACAGCCTGACAGACTAAACACACACAGACAAGTTTCCATAACAGGACAAGACATTTGCTCAAATTCATCTGCTGGAGACATAAACTAAATCTAGGCTATAAAATGTAACAATTCAAATTCACGCACCAACTTTTTTACCAACTAAACAGCCAACTGTAAAATGAATGTGGACCTGCTCTTTACCTTTGCATAAATACTGAAGAGGTCAGAGACGTTTGTTACACAAGTAAAAAAAAAAAATTCCTGCTGATGATCTGCAGATTCTCATGTGAGTTATAGTAACTAATGTCCATCATTTGTTACTTTCAATGACACTGGAGTCATGTAGTTAGTCTGAACTAAACTCTCTCCATTAGTTAATCTTTGTGCCAACATTTCAATTATTGATATTTTAGTAGTTGTGGAGTTTTTCTCTTCAGACTAAACATGTTGGAGTCCAACTGAACATAATTGAGAAACTTAACTCAATCCAATTTTTAATAACAAGTCAAGTTTCTGTGGTCAGAACAAAAATATGCTGACCATCTGCTGAGTCAGCAAACCTCTTAATAATTATAGTAATACCACATTAAACTACTGTTCACATAATGGAAACAAACAGCCCCAAAAGCCGTTGCTCAACATTAGGATTTTTCTTTTTTACGAAATGTTTTATAACCAAAGCACGTAAACAAAAAAAAACTTAATTTAGTTGAAAACACAACGACCAAAATGAGAGAACAGTTTTTCTGAAGGTTACAACAGTTAACAACTAGTAGGAAGTGGACAGGCCCTTGCTTTGAGCTACTTCAGCACTTATGCCAAAAGACATCACTAGTCTCTGGCTCTGCTGAGATTTCTTTCAGTCCCTTCCACAGTTCGGTGACTGTAGTGGTAACTCATGAAATATGCTGAAAATCCTGATCTTTTACTCCTGTTTGGAACATTTAAAATAGGACTAAGCAGTGACCTTGACATTTAAAAAAATGTAGGTGAGTCTCTAATTTTAATCTACAGTTTTTGTCTTGTCAAATGACTGACCTGAGAGTTTCCAGTCTGCAGTGTTGTTGCTTCAGTCCAGCAGACAGCAGCTTCACTCCTGAATCCTGCAGGTCATTGTTACTCAGGTCCAGTTCTCTCAGACTAGAGGACTGGGAGCTGAGAATTGAGGACAGAGCTTCACAGTTTCTCTCTGAGAGTTTACAGCCATTCAGCCTGTAAATGTTGGTTTGTCAGTGAACACACAGTTCAAATTCATATTTTAAAAAATGAAGATGATATTTGTATAAATAGCTTAAAACTGACCTGAGGGTTTCCAGTTTACAATGAGGACTCTTCAGTGCAGTAGACAACAGTTTTACTTGTAAATCCTGCAGGTCATTGTTACTCAGGTCCAGTTCTCTCAGACTAGAGGACTGGGAGCTGAGAACTGAGCACAGAGCTTCACAGCTTCTCTCTGAGAGGTTACAGTCACTCAGTCTGAAGAGAAACGAGCAAAACAACAGAAACAATTACAACCAATCAAATGTTGATCCACTTAAACTAAACTGGTCTATGTGCACATACAGAGCTTTGTTGGAGACTTTGACCACTGGCAGCAGCCTCAGAAGAGCCTCCTCTGAAGCAGAGTATTTCTTTAGGTCAAACACGTCCAGATCTTTTTCTGATGACAGTAAGA
Source organism: Channa striata (assembly GCA_033026295.1). NCBI lineage: Eukaryota > Metazoa > Chordata > Actinopteri > Anabantiformes > Channidae > Channa > Channa striata. The sequence continues at coordinate 25,272,330 of CM065176.1, read as the reverse complement.
TGAAGGCCAGAGCTGACCACTGAGCAGGAGACAGTTTATCTGTGGACAGACGTCCTGATCTCAGGGACTGTTGGATCTCCTCCACTAGAGAACCATCATTCAGTTCATTCAGACAGTGGAACAGGTTGATGCTCTTCTCTGCAGACAGATTCTCACTGATCTTCTTCTTGATGTACTCAACTGTTTCCTGATTGGTCTGTGATCTACTTCCTGTCTGGCTCAGCAGGCCTTTTAGGAGAGTCCAATTGGTCTGCAGTGAAAGACCAAGGACGAAGCGGAGGAACAAGTCCAGGTGTCCATTTGGACTCTGTAAGGCCTCGTCCACAGCAGCCTGGTGGAGAAGCGTTAGTTTCGATTTGTCTGCTTTTGGTTTCTTGGATGTTGATTGAGTGAGCAGATTGACTCCAGAGTTGATGAATGTCAGATGGACATGAAGAGCAGCCAGAAACTCCTGAACACTCAAATGGATGAAGCAGAACACCTTGTCCTGGTACAGTCCTCTCTCCTCTTTAAAGATCTGAGTGAACACTCCTGAGTAAACTGAGGCTGCTCTGATATCGATGCCACATTCTGTCAGGTCGGATTCATAGAAGATCAGGTTTCCTTTCAGCAGCTGCTCAAAAGCCACTTTTCCCAGACGCTTAATCATCTTCCTGCTCTCCGGACTCCAGTGTGGATCTGTCTCAGCTCTTCCATCATACTTGATGTTCTTCAGTTTGGATTGAACCACCAGGAAGTGGATGTACATCTCAGTCAGGGTCTTGGGCAGCTCTCCTCCCTCTCTGGTTTTCAGCACATCCTCCAGAACTGTAGCAGTGATCCAGCAGAAGACTGGGATGTGGCACATGATGTGGAGGCTTCGTGATGTCTTGATGTGGGAGATGATCCTGCTGGCCTGCTCCTCATCTCTGAATCTCTTCCTGAAGTACTCGTCCTTCTGTGGGTTAGTGAACCCTCTGACCTCTGTCACCATGTCGACACACTCAGGAGGGATCTGATTGGCTGCTGCAGGTCTTGTGGTTATCCAGAGGCGAGCAGAGGGAAGCAGGTTCCCCCTGATGAGGTTTGTCAGCAGCACATCCACTGAGGTGGAGTCTGTAACATCAGTCAGGACCTCATTGTTGTGGAAGTCCAGAGGAAGTCGACACTCATCCAGACCGTCAAAGATGAACACAACCTGGAACTCTTCAAACCTGCTGATTCCTTTGGTTTCAGGAAAGAAGAGATGAACAAGTTCCACCATGCTGAACTTTTTCTCTTTCAGCACATTCAGCTCTCTGAAAGTCAGTGGAAATGTGAACTGTATGTCCTGGTTGGCTTTGTCTTCAGCCCAGTCCAGAGTGAACTTCTGTGTTAGGACTGTTTTCCCAATGCCAGCCACTCCCTTTGTCACCACTCTTCTGATTGGTCCATCTCTTCCAGGTGAGGCTTTAAAGATGTCTTCTTGTCTGATGGTTGTTTCTGGTCTGACTGGTTTCCTGGATGCGGTTTCAATCTGTCTGACCTCATGTTCCTCATTGACCTCTCCAGTCCCTCCCTCTGTGATGTAGAGCTCTGTGTAGATCTGGTTCAGAAGGGTTGGGTTTCCTGCTTTAGCGATTCCCTCAAACACACACTGGAACTTCTTCTTCAGGTTACACTTAAGTTTACGTCGACACGCTGCAGCATCGATTCCTGAATGAGCAAAGAAGAAATTGAATCAGTGAGTGGATCCTTCAGAGAATCAGAGAATCTAAACATTTCAGTGTTTCTGTAGAGTTTTTCTTCCTCCATCAGTTTTATCATCAGTGGAGGACAAACAGCCTCTGATCTGATACAGATGTGTGCAGCATATTTACAGCAGACTTTGGAAATGTAAACCTCTCTCCTGCTGTTTCCATCATGTTCAATCTGTTCAAATCCTCTTACGTCTCTGCAGACAGTCAGCCAGCTCCTCCTGCTTCATTCTCCTCAGGAAGTTCACTGTGATCTTCACTAATGACTCTCTGCTGCTCCTCCTCTGCTCTTCATCCTCACTGTCCAACACCTCCTCATCCTCCCTCTGACTCTCTGAGCATTCTGGGTAATCTGCTTTCAGGACCCTCTGGATCTCCTTCAGCTGCTTCTTCACAAAAGTGACAATGTTGTCGTCCAGCAGCTGGAACAGAACGAGAAGTGAACATTTCATTTCAACTGGTAGAAGACAACATGTGATTCATGTGTCAGTTTGAAGACCTGCTGGTCTGAACACAGCAGCATGGACTCTGTTAGGACCTGAATGGTTGTTGGACATTCAGTCTGGGTTTGATGTAGTTCATAGTCAAAGTGGGATTGTACATGTACAGACCATAAATATGGAGTCCAGGTCTGGTTGATGCTGCTGGACAGACTGATCACTGTGAACCTCTGAGATCTGCTGCTCAACTCTGGGGAGAAAAGAGAAACTTTAAAGGAAATTACAATGAGTCATTTGACAGACACTTTTATACAAAGAAACTGCTTGACTTCATTTGTTAGTGATGGGAGCACTAGATGTTGTTTGTTGGCAGAGCGCAGTGGGCAGGAGGTTTTGTAGAAGGAAGACACGTCAAGGAAAACTTGGGTTATTGGTTTCTTTCCCAAAGACACTTTGACATAGACTTAGAAGTAGTGAGGACTGAACCACTGTCTTCTCAGGACAGTCAGATAAAACCAAAATATCAACAAATTTGTCCTTTTCTTTTTTGGGTGTGTTGTTCCAAACAAACTCTACAGCAGGGATGTCCAAAGTCCGGCCCGGGGGCCAAATGCGGCACGTGGTCAAATTTCATCCGGCCCTCTGCAATGTCAGCGCGCAAACGATAATTTTGCGCATCAGATATTTCATCTCTGGCTGAAGAGTTCGGACAACGCGTCTGGGATTTTGCAGCTATCGAGAAGTTGTCGCTGTTTTTTCCTCGCCTTTTACCGTGGACACAGATGATGTTCCAGACCATTTACAGCTGGAGCTCATTGAGCTGCAGTGTGACGCCGAGAGCCGCAGTCGGCACCAGCAGCTTTCTCTCGCCAACGTTTACCGACAGCTGGATGAGGAGGTTTCGAGAGATTCGACCGTTTGCTAAGAAAATGCTGAGCTTGTTTGGGTCGACGTATTTGTGTGAGAAGACATTCTGAACTTAAATAAGAGCCGTGTGAGGACACGGCTGACGGACTCTCACCTGCGAGACACCTTGCGCATCAATACCGCTGCCTGTGAGCCAGACCTGGACTTTGTGCTGCAGGCCAGATCTCATTAATGCAGGGAAGTCATTTGTCACTGAATTCATTTTTGTTAAGATTAAAATCGGTCATAAATTCAGACAAGTAGTCAGTTTTCACTCCAGAATAAACTTTTAAAAGTTCAATTAACATTTATATTTACTGATATGTCATATTTCAAATGAGCCCTGCAATCGTGGATATGTCTATTGTTTGCTAATTTCTCTGTTAGTTTATTCAAAAGTTCTGTGAACATTGAACAGTCATGGTGATATGTTTTCAGGTTTCAAATGTAATTTGCACTCAACAGTACAATTACTTGAATATTTAATTACATGTGATATGCATGTTCAAATGAACCAAAAGACGGGCTTAAGATTGTTAAAATTAAAATAAGGCAAATGTGAAACACAGAATGGCTTGCTAAAATTTGTTTAAATATATTGTCTCTCTCTCTCTCTCTCTCTCTCTCTCTCTCTCTATATATATATATATATATATATATATATATATATATAGTGAACGTCAGCCAAGGTCGGCCCCCCCCACATTTTACCCCATCAAATCTGGCCCCCTTTGCAAAAAGTTTGGACACCCCTGCTCTACCGGTTATTAACTTGTGAATTGTGACAATACATCTGCACCTTTTACAAGCTGCACATATATAACAAGAAGAAGATTCTGGATAAACTGTAAGTCTTCATTTCACTGAAACACATCTGTACATTGTCCTGTCACGGTTTTGTGTAAACTACCACCAACAGCTGTGTCATTAATAGTCACAGATCAGCACCTTCCAAAGCAGGAAGTTCAGTTGTATTCAGACTGTAAAATATTGGAGTATGTAGTTAATATTTTTCTCTGGCCAATCAAATAAATACAAAGTTAAGTTTGAAATTCTTACCCTCTGTCAACCGCCTGTCCACCTTTAAAGTCAACAATGCCACCCATAGACCAGTCACTCTTCATGGAGACACAGCTGGGTTCAGCAGAATCTGGTCTCTGCTTCTTCATCCTGATCCAAATGAACCAGAGACAAATGAAAAGTGATTTGAAGCTGAAACCAGATGAATTGTGATCAGACTGTCAGCAGCTGAAATGTTGGAAGCAGATAGAAACTCAGTAAGAAGACAGTGGATGAGGAACGTTCTCCTGTTCATCAACATGGAATCTGATGAAAGAGCCTGTCTCATCTTAGTTGTTAGTGGACTAATCAGTGGTTTTCTCTTTGTGAACTAAGACAGTTAGTAGTTCAGGATTAGTTCTTCTAAGCTGTTACTGAGGAGCTGAGTGGCAGATGTGACAGTGAGTGTGAATGTGAGTGTGTGGACGGATTTGACATGGACAGTTAGAGATCCTCATCTCACCTCTGGTCTTTGGTCTGTCTCTCATGTCCCCCACACAGAGTGGTTTTAGAGGGAGGGACTCCCTCCTCTGTGTCCTCACACTGATTCATAGCAGAGTCCAAACCTGCTGGGAGACACGAGCTCAGTCTTTACAACAAGGTTTCATCACAGGACACATTAGTTTGTCCTTCGTCTCTCTAACATGTCACAGATACAGTAGAAAACAGTGAAGCAGCTGCTCTTTCCATCAGACCCACTGAGCAGGTCCATCTAAGGACTCTGTAGCCTCTGGGACAGTCCACACATGGACTAAAGAGCTTTCAGTCAAATCAAGTCTGTCTCAGTTTCTGTTGTGTTTTTGATAAAATGCAGCTCAGCCGGTTTGATCCAAGTTGTCCGACCAGTTCTGACTCTCCCTGAGTTCAACAATCAAACTGCTGTTGCTTCTACCTGAGAACCACTAACAGTAAAAGCTGCAAATCCTTCTCAATCCACTCTCCTTTAACTCAGAGAGAAACTCTGAAGAATCAAAGTGTTGGATCCAAATCTGAAGGATTCAACAGATCTTAGGAAACAGACCATCATGATCCAGAAACATTTCTACTGTCCAGTCAAACAGTGATACAACACAATGTGACCCAGTGATCCTGTTCATCACACATTTACACATTTCTCTGGTAGGATTCTCACCTGCTCAACTCACTTCAGCTCCACTTACAGACACTTTCCACCTTCCTGTGTAGAGAAGAAGCTGCTCGTTGTCCCTCCTCAGTCCTGGTGTCTGTGAATGTTTGATCTGAGGACAACAGAACTTCCTCATAACTTCAGAGTCCAAGTCTGAAAAACAACCGGGTGATGTCAAAACCAGTGGAACCTGTTTCAGAAAACTCCCACATCAGATGATGCAGTTCTACTACCTGTCCACTAGATGGTGCTGACTGACCAAAGAAACGCCAGGACAGTCACATCCTCAGGAAATGGACAATGGTGGAGATCCACTACTGATGCTGCTCTACAAACACACTTGAACTGGACCTGAATGATGTGGAGTCTGTGTCACATGAAAATCTCTGTGTTCCTGTTTGATCCCTCTGCCATCTCTCAACTCAACCCAGAACCTGACATGAGCACAGAAACCCATTCAGGAGCCAAAGTCCACATTTCATCACATCAGACTTTGAGTCTCAATTCTGCTGAGGTTCCAACTCTTTCAGCTTGTGTCGTCTGTTTTTTGTCTTTTAACTTTAAAGTCCTGTATCAAAGGCAAAGGCCCTGCTCTTTAAAGTGAATGAGTGATGCCAAAACAGCAGAACCGCCTCTTCTTACAATACACTCTAGTATAACTCCACCACCTCAATATAACCTTATTAATAATAACTATGTTTAATTATGACCTGGCAGTTCTAACTTAAAAGACGAAAATTATAACCTGGTAAATATGGAATGAAGTTTTCATTATTCAGAATGTTAAGTGTTAAGCTTAGAGTCCTAAAAAAGGAGAGAATCCTTCTTCATTCTTCTTAAAAACAGACTAAACTGGGCGTGTTACCTGTAAGCTATAGGCTTCCAGATGAAGACTATAGGTTATTGTAGCCAACAAAAAACACAAAACGAAAAAAAAAGCTGAAATTAAAATTTAATTCCCAAAAAAATTTTAACATAAAAAACCAAAAAACAAAAATACCTGGAAAAACTAAAACGTAGGGGCTGGAGACGAGGCACCAGTTCAGTCCTGCAGAGCAACAGAGGCGGTGCCAGTTTAGACTCTGTCGCACTTGACGTACTTTGTTCCTGTTTAGCAAGAATTAGTAGAGTAAATATCGTCAGTGGGAGGAAGTAACCGAGAAACACTCACTGGTTCCTCACATTTCACAGCCAAATAAATGTAGGCAAACATGCAGCAGCTCTTTGCCAAGAAAAACACACATTCCCACCGACTTAATAAAACGTTTAAGGCCGGATCTCTTTCCTTGTCCAGTAGATGTTAGTAAAAGGCGGAAAGTCCTTTAAAAATCTTCCCTTTTCATTTTGTAGACACTCTTCAGTGTCCCTCAGTTTTCTCACTTCCCAAAAAAATAGGCCAATGTTGGCTACATTTTATTCGGTATGTTAAACTTCCTAATGTGGATAGTTTACCTTTGATCGGTTGATCACCTTAGTTCGATTCCATCTCTGCAGACTGTGTGTGCTACACTTCTCCACCTGAGGAATTCAGGTTTCCTTAATCTCCTCATTTCAGAAACCAGCTTCCTCATTCACACGACAAGTCAGACCAGCCTTCCAAAGAATGTGAACCTGTATGTAAATGCAATGAGGAAAGACGGTGAGTTCAGTTTTCCAAACAGCATTACTTACATATTAACAATTAATCATGATCTGACTTTTCTTGTTAAGTGCCTCGTCTTTTTTTTAATATCTTGTCTTAATGGCTTACGTAAAATCACCCTGTAGCTGAGGGCACATTTGATATTAAAAATGCATAACTGGAGAGTTTTACTTCCACTAGCAAAGCTTAAACATGAAATATTGTCATATTTGAAGGTGAGAATCTTTTTTTAACAATCTCATGAAAAAACGTCCATGACAGACTTTGATTTTACCTTTTTACTTTTACTTTGAAGCAGAGACCAACTCTAAGAAAACGGACACTGTAAATGATAATTCATCAATTTCTGTTGATCCTTGCACGTTCTACTTTACCTGCCTGACAAATCTGTGTCATTCTGCTGAGCAGTTCTGCCAGAAATGCTGATGCTCTTAAATTGATCGTGCACGTCCCTGCACTCAAGTAGACTTGAGTCTCTTTATATTTTATTATTTATTTTATATTTGTTAATAAAAAACACAGTGAATGAAGTAATATCAAGCTGGATAAATGTTGCTTGTCACCACGTGTCCAGGTTTTCTTCTCCCAGCTGCAGGTTTGACATCACGTCACGTGACGAGTCAGAAATATCGGCGACTACGTATCACTGAAAACATGTTGGTTCGTTCCAAAAAATAAATATATATTCTGAATGTTTTATTTTTTAATTGAAAGACTTCATTCATTGAATAATGTTGTTTACGTGAACGTTACGTGGTTGAGCCTGTTCACGGAGCTTCTGTTCTCTCCGTTTATTTCAGTTTGTTAAAATAACGTCGAAGCTGCGACAGAAAACGAGCGACTCCAGCCTGTGGACGGAAACAGACCGTCAGAGTTTGACTTTAGTCTCACAGACAGTGGACAGTAAACAGAGGGGACATTAAACAGAGTGGACATTAAACAGAGAGGACATTAGTCTGCCCGGACACAAGATGGCGTCAAAGATCCAGCTGCAAAAAGACACCTGACGTGTTCACGACATGTCGTAATTCGGACGTTTTAAAAAGAAAAAAACAAAAAAGACATTCACATATATACATACATAAACTCAGAGAAACAGATAAAACAACCAATCAGTGACAACATTTCTGAGAACACATATTTTTTTAAATAAAAGACTAAACACATTTAATTAGGAATAAGTGAAATTACCATGAAAGAATATAATAGGAGTCCTATTCATTTTTAACTTAAAAGCAAAAATAAACCATGAAAAGAAGCTGCTAAGAATGAATAAACTGACGTGTACAGCAAAATTATTTATAGCAATACTGTTGGTAAAATAAATGCAAAAATATCAACTGGTTTGGCATTAGGACAAAATATGCAGGAAATATTGTATTACCTCTTTCCTCACTCATCTCCACTTTATTGTTGCACATAAATCCACTGATGTGACATGCAACAGTCACGTGCTGCCACACATCAACCACATTCACATCAGTGAACAATGTTCATTCTTTACATGACGTTTTGAGTCATTTTTGCATTATTTTATATATTTACATATATACGACTACAGGCTAAATCACAGGTCCAGTGCTCTGCATGATGAAGTGCAGTCGTTTCAATAAATGAATCTATATGATGCTGATGGAATGAAAACAGTCGTATGTCTCACACAGCCCCACATGCCCTCTGACCTCTGACCTCTGAGGAGAAGGAGGGAGGTGCTGCTGGAGTCAGTGCACAGCAACAAAGTCTCATCGTCTGATTGTCAGGCAGCAACAAAACATCCACGTTGTCAGATTTGAAGTAATGTGTGGAATAAGCACCCAGGGTGGTGACGACGGCGGGTCGTATGAAATAATAATTTATTGAAATAACAAAAACTAAAACTCTCCCAAAAAAAGGGGAGGACAAGAAACATACAAACAAACCCTAAACAAACTATGGGGAACAAAAACAAAAGACAACACTTAAACCAACAAACAATGAACCAAACAAGAACCAAATAAGGAACAAACAAAGGGGACCAAACCCTTTGTTTGTTGAATTAATACTCACTATAAAATGATGTTAATATAATAACAGATATTGCTTTGCAGGTGCATCACTAGTGGAGACAGCCTCCAAACTGTGTCTATGCTTCACATTGTCAATTGTTGTAATACATGTCAGTTAAAACCAATTTAGATCTGTCTTTCAAAAAAAATGTACACATTACATTTACATTACAGTAAATACTGAAAATGCTGGGCAGAGCTGGATGTGTTAAATGGATTTCTGCAACAACAAGAGTCAGTGATTCAAGAATTCAGTTTTAATGTTTAAACTACTAAGTTTTCTATCGTGCATGTAGATCCGCCTACAGAAAGAAAATATGGGAAAGAGCAAAGGAAGAAAATTTAGAGTTTATTTTGTCCCCATGTACTTTTGTCCTAATGTCGAATTCAGTCCTTTTAATAATGCTTATGAGGTTATGAAGAGGTAATAAGATACATTTTAGATGAATAAATTAATAGATTAATTAATCAAAACTGAACTGTTGCTAACAGAGGATAATCCAGGAGGACATCGTGAACAAAGGTGAACATGAAGGAACTGTTCTGGATCCTACAAACAAAATTAGATTGTGAAACACAATCAGGGCCTTAATGTAGTGGAGTATAGATATATATCTAAGATATATCTTAGATATATCTTAGATATCTTAAATGCTCACTTTGCATTAATGTATTGAGTTGCTGGCCTGTGACTGGCTGACTTGACGTTTGTGTTGAGGAGCAATTTGAACGTCACCTAATTACATGGGGCCCGTAAACAGACGAGACAAACTCTGCTAAAAGTCACATCAAATCATATGTGAAATTACTGTGAGTCTTTATACATTGTTTGTTCAAGTGATGCTGGAATAGTTCCCCTCAGTTCAGTGATAGATTTCTGGTAGATCTTAAAATCATTTGAATATTAGACTAGTTGTCACATTTAAAGTCTCCAACTGTCTCTTTGACTTTTCTGTCCATTTGTCCTTTAGGGTTCCAGGCTGCTGGTGATTCTGGATGGTCCAGACAGACCATCCTACATGGAGCTGGAGGCTCAGTAGCAGCTGCCTGCTCCACTTTCTGTCCACTAGTTTGACTTTTACTTGTGTTTCTTTGTCTTTTCATCACTTGTTTGTTGCTTTAATATGTCTTGCTCAAAGAGTTCGGCTTCATTTATTTTTTCACAATTCTTCTGCACAACAAATTATACAAAGAGTTTTGATGTATCCAAACTGGGGATGAGACGATGCATCGAGGTGAGTATTTACGGACGGTCTACGTAAAACACGTAAACTTACACATAAAATCAATATTTATATAAACTGGCATATTTGTCTGAAAACATTAAACGTGTTTTGTTTTTGTTTTTCACCTTTTCAAATGAATGAGACGCTTTCAGGGGTGTTCCTCTGCAGAGCCAGTTGGTTACCAACACTAGAGATCTTAAAGCTCATGTGATAATTAACTCTTTGTTCTGAAATAGTGAGGGACGAACCTAGGACACCACCAATATTTGTCTGTGCTGTGATCAAATTTTGTCTCGAATAGATTATTGAACGAACAACTAGTCATAGTCCAGAAGGTCTGAAAATCAAGTCACTGCCAATAATTTTTATTTAAAAAACAAAAGACACAAAACTAATATGAAGAGACAGACACAAAGTCACAGCAAGGTGCAAAATGATCCCAAAGAGACGTGAAACAATCACTAAGAGATGGAAAATAATGCACAAGACAACAGAGTCTCACATGAAACACTGATAACCAGATTAATGCTCACATCCATCACTGAGTCAGAGCTCTGGTCCCTGGGTTGACAGACTCTGAGCTGGAGGTCACAGAGGGTTCTGGCCTCGGCGCTCTGTCCCGGCCTGACCCCAGCTCCCTGTTTATTCTGGGTCAGATCTAGCTCGGCAGCCTGTCACTGGTGTCCTGCCCGGCTGCCCGTGGTGCCTGGCTGTGCCTGCTGTTAGCCTCTATCATCATTGTTGCTTGGTGCCAACAGGAAACAGAAACTGCTGCAGGAAACTGAAGCTCTGTGTGAGGACAAACACTGGACACACTGACCGTGAGCTGCAACAGATTTGCATTTGAATTTATACAGCAACTTTTGGTCATACTGACATGGCCTCGAGTTTGTTTGACATTTTCTGAGAAGCTGCTTTTCTTCCACACCCTGTTGAGATATAACTCTAATTACCAAGAAACAAAACACTGACTGATACACTATTTAATGTCAAAGTCTCAAATTTGTTGAAAAGTTTTTTCTGGCTTAAAATTCGAAAAGAGCAGTTTTTCCAAAAAAACAATAAAGTTTCTCTGTTTCAGCATTTGATTTTCTCTTTCTTCCATTTACAGGACAATTAAATACAGGTTTCAATTACATTGTTTTGATTTACATTTTACACTGTCCCATCTGAACATATTGATGTATGTGTTCTGTACGGACACGGGTACAATCCAATAGAGACAAAGGCAAACGGAGTCATTACTGCTGCATGAAAGAACCCGGCAGCCGGAGGAGAAACGTCCACACGGATCCACTTCTGGGGAAACCCTTCAGCTGCCGCCGGGGCTTCCAGGTTTTACCGCTGATGGTGTACTCCAGGGTCATGCTCCTGCTGACAGTGAACACGGAGTCGCCTCTAACTACAGCTGTAAACAGTGAACCTTTGCTGTTGGCAAAGTGTCCCGACAAGGACGACCACTGTCCCGAGCTCAGATTGTAACAATCCATGAGGCATCTCAGGAAGTCGTCCGATGGCCCGTTTCTCACGACGTAGAGGTTGCCTCTGTGGCCGACCATGCAGTGGCCGTAGCTCTGGTGCCTGATCAGCGTGGTAATGAGCACCCACTTGTCTTTCTCTGAGACATACTCATAGATGTCCGTGGTCTCCGGCGGCCTCCACAAACACACAAATACCCTGCTCATGGTTTTGGTGCACGCTGCTCCCACTGCTGGTTGAGGTAAATGAGCAGCGAACCTCCACTTCCCACTCGTTATATCATAAATTTCCACAGATGACATCACTGTTCGCTCACATTCTCCTCCAATAGCATGTAGATGACCGTCCGCACCCACAAGGCCAAGATTGTATCGGAGCTGTGCCGGACTGGCAATTCTGCTCCAACTGTTGTTTTCAACGCTGTAGCAGAAACAAGATTCCACGATTTGTTTGTGAACTCCACGAACTCCTCCAACGATGTAAAGTTTGTTGTCTAACACAGCCACTCCAGCCATAGAGGTGCTGGCCTCCAGTGGAAGATCAGTCAATACTTTCCAATTATTACCAGCTTCATCCAGATAGCAGATGGTCCTGGAGGCAGCATGTACAGTTTCATCCACACCACAGGTCACGTGGGCCCCCACAGCCACGAAGATACTCGGGGTCAGAGACTCCACGTAGGAGATCAGGTCTGACGGTAAAGTTTTCCTGATCTCCACCTCCAAGTCGGCGTACGTGTCTCGGATGAACAGCGCGGCAGCGTGGTAAAGGTCCATGAGCCCAAAGGTCGCAGCAGTGTGATACATCAGCAAACAGTTGTCAGAGTCGATGAGGTCAACGAGGTGCTTTGTGAGGGCCGCCACCTGCAGGAAAGCAGCACATTCGATGGCTTCAACAATTTCATCAGCATCCAGGATGGGCATCTCACCTCGCAAAACCGACAGGGTAATAAGGAAACCTCGAGCACGCAGAGACTTGAGGTGGATTTCTTCCTGCAGACACTCCTTCATCCCAGAGCGATACAGTGCTCGGAAATAGTCGCAGCTCTGAACAAGTAACATCTTCTCCTCGGAGAACTGTGTGTCTCCTACTACCACGGTTAATTTAGCAGAGGCAGGATCAGAAGCGCAACATGGCAGAAACCTTCCGCTGTGCTCTGACTCACTGCCGTTCACTGACATTATTAATCTCAACTATATTTACTCTAAACCTGAAATAACACAAGGGGTTGAAGCATTTCCAAAAGGAATAAAGAAGAGCTGAGGAGAAGCGGGCCAGTGTGAAGCTGCTTCGCTCTTCCTGCAGGATCGGGTCTTTCACAGCTTTCAAAATAGAAGCGACTAAACATAGAACAGAACAAACGACCCGAGTCACATGCCTTTTATCAGCTGGAGGCCAACCAGTGGAAACCGACATGTGCACTAGTGCAAACTTAAATGAGCATTTCAACCTAAACGCTGTAGAAAGTTTCCACTGTTTTCCTCCACTGAGAAACAAGAGCATCGGTTTTGCTTAAAAACACTTAAAAGTGCATTTGTAAAACTTAAAACAAGAACAATGTTTAATGATTTACTGCAACGAGATTTTCTTTCTACATGATTAGGTGCATTGTAGGCAAAATTAATATTCCAGTAACATAAAGTAATAGAATCTGCTTCCTTACTAAGACACAACCAACAAAACGGTGGCCACATCTGCTCCCTGCTTCCAAGCTCAGGACCAGACTGATGCTTCTCCTGGTTTCTGCAGACAAACGCCTGGTCAGTGACAGTCAGTCTATCCTGATATTCTTTGTTTTACAGTGACGGAAAGAGAAAATGGCAGATGCAGAAACAAGAATCCTTAAAACCTCTAGTTTTTCTTATTATGTGTTACATGATGTTTGAGCTAGTTTCCAGCTTCTAACTCAACCAGCTTTCAACTGGTGACAGAAGCAGAGAATTCTCCTCAGATAATTCATCATTCTGAACTGTCAACCGGTCACTTAACACCACGTAAACACACTCGGTGTACATGATAACACGAGCTCTTCGCTTAACCTCAGGCTTCTGTTAAAATTTCTGACAAGTAGCAGGATCCACGTCCCACTTTCACTTGATTTATCAGAACATGTGTAAAGTCTGCTGAATCAGAACAGCAAAAAAGTTTTGGTCACTGTCACTTTTCTCACAGTGTTGTTTTTGCAGCAGGAAGCAGTTCGGTGAGAGAAGGTTATTTTACCCTGCAGCTGGTAGAGACAATGTGTTCAACACTAATTTGAAAATATATTGTATCTCAGCTTTTGTTTTCAAATCTAAATATCATGTAGTTGTAATGGAACTTCCCCCTGATTTGTCTGTAGCTTCTCTGAAGAAGATCACACTTGTTCTACAAAATATTTAATTAATTAATTAACACAGTTTTGCTGTGTAATTTTCATAAACTAGATTTACTCTTTATTATGATGTTGAGACCCACTTTTGAGACTTTGTGGTTGATGCAAAATGCAAAGAAACTGCAGGTTGGATTTTATCAGCAAAGATTTGGAAAATCTGACACGTGTATTTTAACTAATGAGCAGCAGCCTGAGGATCCCTGCAGACCAGTGGAAGAAGTTCTGCTCTGTGACCAGTGAGGCCAGTCAGGACCCTCAGAGTCCAGTCTCACAGATCCTGAGGACAGACCAGTGTTCCCAGTTTTCACATGACTCACTGGGACTTTACTACTGGTTTACTCTGCCCCTGCTCTCTCTGCAACAGTGTCTTCACATTCTTTCAATAGGAATATTTACCAGTTTGTGTTAGAGTTTAATTTCTGTGCTTGCTGATAATAAAGACGTGTCTATCAAATCAGTCCTCGTGTTTATTCAAAGTGTCGTCATCTTGCTAATTGGGACTAAAATATTATTTTCTCCAATGTGACTTTAGAGAGTTTGAAACTAATTAAATTTCATCATTTGTTTAGTAACATATAGTGAATATTAGAATTGATGAGGGTCTTTATACCTTTTGCTACATTGGCCCCAGATTTCTTTGATGTAACAAACCTTTCAAATAGTCGAGTTAAACTAAATCTAATCTGAACAGATGTGGCTGAGGACTCTGCTGTTGTCACACGTTTAAGGGAATTTAAAGTTGTGTCTCTTCTTAACAAAGTGACTCTGCTGGTTTTAGAAACGTCCAGATTCTGTGATGAACCTGTCGGGAAAATCAGAGGAAACTTTTTTGCATCATATGAATTGGGAGAATTCTCAGCTTGTCAGTGTTTGTTATAAATACAAGTTATCTGGATACATGGCATTTGTTGAACTTCAGAATGAAGCTGAAATATTACTGAAAAACAATTATCAGAAAATATGGAAATCGCCCCTTTATTGACAAATTTGATTTACAATGAAATTCTACTGCATCTTACATTTGAGCTGCAGACGTCAATGTCTCTCTTGCTAAGAGTCTCACCCTGAACGAGGAGTCCCAGGGTGGACGGCAGCAGACTCAGAGACATCGTCATTGTGCTGCCGGCGTGTCAGTGGCTCTGACAGGCCTGGACAGACACTGATCAACACTGGTCTCTTAACAGCCGGGAGACAGAGACAGTGTTTGTGTCTTTATGAAAGGACATTTCAACATATTTCCGTCCTAAATCTTCATTCTTTCTAGATGTACATTATTCCCGTGTCGTCCATCATTAGAAAGAACCACAGAAAAACTGACATTACAATAGAAGAAACACTAGAGCCTGTGATGTCTTAATGACTATATATACGAGTGTAAATGATCACAGGGACACAGTGAGATCTGCTCTGGGAGGAACCACAACCATCACATGTCAGACCAGTCCTGCTGTAAACCAGCATGTTTCACACCACGTATTATACTGGTACCAGCAGAAAGATGGAGAAGCTCCCAAGTGCATCAGGGATCCCAGATCATTTTCCCACATGTGCTTATATAATTCATAAAAAATAGGTTGTAGTTATAATTTTCTGGGTTGAGAATCATTTTCTGAGCAGATAAACAAACTGTCTAAATCTTTCTCTGACTTATAAACACAGATGAACAGGTCCCACACAACATCATAATGTAGTTATGAACAATGACACAACTCTGCTCCACACTGAACACACAAGTCCAGCCTCCACATCAGACGGATCATTATTCTCCTACTTATACAGGAGGCAGGATCACAGTCTTTATATTCTGCACATTGTTTTCATCTTTCTTTGCTGTTAGTGCTGAAGTTATGTAGAAATGTGCAAATATTATAAGACATTACAACAATGACATTTGTCATGTTCCCATTAGTAAAGTACAAACACTCCACACATTTTCTTCATCACCAACACAAACCTGACACCAACCTGATTTAGTGGCAGTAACGAAAGAAACATCCAGATGTTCGTCTAAAGTCAAAGTGTCAGTGGTGCAGAGTGTGTGTGATGGTGAACAGAGGGAACTTTGGTTTCAGCAGCTGATCTTCAGTCAGCAGAGTTTCTGTCCACAGGAGACACTCTCACACCTTCACACTGCACAGAGACAACGAGGAACCAGGAAGGATCCAGAACCCAGGATACAGAGGTTCAGTGAATGTGGTGTTGAAGGTGTGGAGGTGGATCAGTTTGTCAGAGGAGACACTGTAGAAGGACAGAGAGCCAGCAGGACAGTCCACATACACTGATACTCTGTGAGAGACAGAGGACGAGGAGGAGACGGGAGTTTGTCTGTTATTGTGCCAGACAGAGTAACGATCATCAGAGCAGAACAAACTCCAGGACTGATTGTTTTTTCCAAACCAACACTTTAAATTGTTTTGTTTCCTTCCGATTCCTCTGTAACTCACTGATATAAAAACTCTTCCTGTCCACTCGACCTCCCAGTAACAGCGACCAGTCAGACCATTTCTACACAGCAGCTGAGGCCAGAACTCAAATCTGTCTGGATGATCAGGATATGACTGATCCTCCTTCACACGTGTCACCTTCCTGTTGTTGTCAGACAGTTGTAGGTTTCTGTTCACTGTGTTTGGGTCCAGTTCCAGTTCACAGGCCCCTGATGGACAGAACAAGACAAAAACAGCTGCAGTTTATCATCTGCTGATTTATCAGCAACTTTACTGACAATTACTGAAAGTCAATCATTCCAACTTCCATTTCAGATTCAACTGGGAATAATTTCAAGTGAAATGGAGATTGATTCAGATTCATCTTTGAAGACTGTTGCAAACTTTTTAATGATGTCTGTATCAGTGTTATAAATAATATGGATTTATTGATGCATGTCTATACTGAATATTTGAAATAATAAATCACCTTTCTGACAGTTTTAAGCTACAAACTGACAAATGATTCATGGCAGAGCTGCTGTATTAGATTGTACAGGTGTACCTAATAAAGTGGCAGCAGCCGCAGCCCCCCTCCTCTGTCTGACACATACTGCTGCAGTGCACATGCAGCCCTGCCCCCCCTCCTTCAGGAACCAGGTTCCTCAGAGAAACCGTCTGTTGTCATCAGGTTCATACGCATTAAAGAAACCTGGTTCCTGGACATCCACATATACATGCTCCACACTAGAAGAAACTCACCGAGATGTTGTTGGGTTTAACACAAAGAACCTTTGACTTTATTGACATTAGTTCATTATATCATTTATTTATTTTTAAAGCCTGATCTAAAAAAGTGGCATTTCTTCAATATCATAATTGAGCTACAATAACAATGAAACATGAACCATCGTTTCCCTGATTTTTCAGGCTCGGTGGAAAGACGATAATAGAGGTTTTGTGCGCACACACAAAAAATGTCTCATGCAACAGCTTTGGTAGGAGAATTCTGTGTAAAGTACAATTAAAACAATGTGTGTATTAATAAAATGTTTCTATTGCACACAAATAATTTGTGCTGTATGTCTCACTGGGAGCATCAGTTAAAGCCTCTGAGATGTTCATGCAAAACCTCTATTATCCTACTGACAACGTAGCTGAAAGATCTTCTAGGGGAAACACTGAGCTGCTTCTGTTTCATTAGTTTCCACATCAATCCTTGTGTCTGCTTCAGCGTCTGTAGACCTGTCAGGGAAAAGAACGGCGACAAACAAGTGCCGTTTTCCCATCGAGCCTCATCCACAAAGTTCTCTACTAATGTCAGAGCAGCTTCATTCCACACAACCACTGAGCAGGACTGTGGATATTTATAGTGAGTGTTTGATGAATTCAGCACATGGAGCTGGAAAGCAGCAGATCTCAGTCAGCATTATTAAAGCTCCCAAAGAGGATCAGGGATTTAGTTTATTGGCTTGTTCTGGAAACGGACTTGACAAAGTTCTTCACAGTAAAGAACTAAATGAGCCTCTAATGGAAAGAAGAAGGATCCAATTATACAGAAATAATTTTCCATGTTTGTATAGGTAATAATAGTCTGTTCTATTCTTTTAGGTCGAGATTCTTTGTAACAATAGTCATTTCTAGTCAACTAAGACGGACCAAGACATCAGTCTTAGGACTAACTGCTTTAACACACTTACTGCTTGACACCTGCTTCATTAGTGGTAATAATGAAAGAACGTGCAGTGACACTTTAAAGTTATTTGGTGAAAATTTCACCTGCTAAGGACAAAAGAAAATGATTTCTTGCAAATTGATAGAATGTTTCCAATGTGGAGATACTTTTGGGGACAGAGTTCAACATCTTTTGATTTAGTTGTGCTTTTCACAAATAAAGGAACCATTAATCAGCAGTAATTTGTTACTAAAAACATCAGTAACAGACAAATACTGACAATTTTTAGTTATGGTTGTGGCAAACCTGCAGAAACAGGTGATGATGGGAAAGCAGCTATCAGCACACAAAGTACACGGCCACCTCTCCTTACTGGGCTTAACATGGTGGAGATGGAACCAAGTTTCTGGCTGTAAGTGTTTAGCAGCAATAATGCGAACAAAAAACGCACTAAAGAAGAAGAAATAGTGGACACAGCTTTCAGCGATCACACTCATTAGTAAAACACTGATACAGCTGCTGCTCATCTCATGGTTGGGGCACGTAAGAGGGAGCACATAACTCCCATCCTGGCGACTCTGCACTGGTTGCCTGTGCATTTTAGAGTTCATTTTAAAATTCTTTTATTCGTTTTTAAATCTTTACACGGTCTTGCCCCCACTTATCTTGCCGAGCTACTTATCCCCTATGCTCCTTCCCGGTCTCTCAGTTCAGCTGACCAGTTTCTCCTGACAGTACCAAATTCAAGGCGGAAGCCTAGAGGGGACAGAGCTTTCGCCGTAGCAGCACCCAAACTGTGGAATGCCCTACCTCTGCACATTAGGCAGGCACCTTCATTGTCCATTTTTAAAACTCATTTGAAGACCCATTTTTATTCTCTGGCTTTTAATTCAGCATGAGGACATGAGGTGTTTGTTCCTTTGTTTTATTCTCTTGTTTTTAATGTCATTTTATTTACTAGTCACTGTTTTACGTATTGTCTTGTTTTGTGTAGCTGTGTACAGCACTTTGGTCAGCTAAAACTGTTTTAAAAGGCTTTATAAATAAAGTCGAGTTGAGTTGAGTAAATCACCTACAAACCAGATGTTTCTCCTCATGTCAAACATACGGTAAGAGATGTCATTATGCCGACAGTTAAACTAGACAGACCTGTAAGAAGAGTCTGAGACATGTGATCTGTGTCCTTAAGGAGTAAGACAATCAGGCTTAAGAACAAACATTTTTCTAAACAAACCAAGAAGGACCAAGTTATTAATCTATGACTAAGTTAAACTGACATTATTAAAAGGCTTTGTTTAATTCAGTAAACAGTTTTTGACACTAATTTGTTAAGTCCACTGTGAAGAAACTGAGGGCTTCTTGAACGCAGCTCAGTTAGTTGTGTTCAATTAGTGAAACCTGTGAAGTTCATGAGCAAAAAACTGAAGGTCACATAACTCTTGTATAAAGAGACAGTGAGAAACACAGTTCACTTTGTGTCGGCTCCACTGCTAATAAAATAAAATGTATTTAATACTTTTGTTGGATCACTGTGTTCAGACCTTTTTCACACTTCCGCACTGCTAAACCTGAAGCAGCCGAGAACTGGCGGCCTAACCTCCGTTGTAAGTCATTACATGGAACAATGGCAGAATTGGAGATTTTCCTAGCAAACCTGAATGTTTGTGTTCGGTGCAAAATCAGAAATACTTTTCTTTCACTCATTTTCAAAAGATTCAACATTTTAAAAAAAAGGTGCAGGTGAAACAAACTTGTAGTTTGTAGTCAGCACTTGAGTCTGGAGGATTACAATGATGCAGGCAGCAGTCGCTTCATAAACTGAGCTGTCTTAAGCTGCTTTTCGTGGAACAAGTTGGTCGCGACAAGGAAAGTCAACGTTTAGAGGAAACGGTCTCCTCTTCGTCTGGTGTAAATGTGGAAGCTGCCACTGATGCTTCTCTACAGGACCACGATTATGTTTCCCACCCACCGCAGGTAAGAAAGATTGTAAACCAGATTGATGTCAAACGTCAGCTGTAATGTGATATAAATGGATGAATTTGATTTTCACTCTAATGTGAAGCTAACACACTTAGCCTGTAGGTTAAAGCTAGCAAGCTTCACATACTTTAAACTATTGCTCATGAGTGATTCCATTTACACGTGTAAGGCAGCACATAACATGAGGTTAAACATCCTGGTCTGAGATACAATCTGTGAGCAGGAGAGAGAGACACGTGATTAAAGTGATCGGAATCTGTCAATTGGTCGTAATGATGTTTATCAAGCACGTCACCTGAAAATATCCAGACATGTTCTTAAAATGCAGCAACCTGGATAAATGTCCTGATTTATGAACGTTTATCCTGTAACTATATAAATACAGCAATTTTATTCATCATCAGAGAAGTTAAAAACAGTCCTGCAATGCATCATTAGCGTGTCACTGCCTCGTTCAGCGTTAAGTGGAAACAGGGTTACGAGTTTGCTACGTACTTCCTGTTTGTTTGAAAAAGGCCTGATTGTTGTGTTTGTGGATTTTAAATGGATTGATTGAATTCTAACATCTTTCACACACGGACAAAAAACTGAAGCTAAATCGTGAATCAAACTTAGGAGAAATTCATCTTTGTTCCTCAGTCAAGCTGAAAAGCATCAAATCTAGTGGAACATGTGCAGCTGTTTTCAGGAATCAAACTTCAAACACACTCACACTTCCTCAGACCAGGTTTCAGTCTCTGTGGTTCACTATGGTCCAACCTGGAGGAAGAGACAAAGTCAGAATCAGCTTCATCCACCATTAAACATGAACCAGAGTTCCTCAGTTAGTCAGAGACAGAGAAACAGTGTGAGAGCTGCTGTTGTCTGTCCATCTGTCCATACCTGAGAGTGTCCAGTCTCCAGTGTGGACCCTCCAGTCCAGCAGACAGCAGCTTCACTCCTGAGTCTCCTGGTTGGTTGTAGCTCAGGTCCAGCTCTCTCAGATGGGAGGGGTTGGAACTCAGAGCTAAGGCCAGAGAAGCACAGCCTTCCTCTGTGATCAGACAGCCTGACAGACTAAACACACACAGTCATGTTTCCATCACTTCAGAGGACAAACACTGACTGACATTTATTTCTTGGAGACTCGTCACAATCACAAACCAAATCTACACCTTCAAATATAATGACTGATGTTCATCCTCCACCTCTTACACTGACTAAACATCCAGCTGTTCAAACTGTCATTCAGGTGGAGCAAAGCAGTAAGTCAAGTCATGGACCTGTGGACCAGATCTTTAACAAAGACACTGGAGAGGTCGTGGGAGTTTGTTACACCAGTGCAACAACTCCATCAATGTTTCCATGCTTATGAATCTCTTCTGTGTTAAACTGGTTTAATAACCACATGTAATTTGAGACTTTAACATCTGTAGTAAAACAACAATTTCACTGGAGTAAAAGCAATATGTTAGTTAGTCAATGTGTCAACTAACAAATAAATGATCTATTTCATTAGTTGTTGGGACAAATTGTACTTCAACTACACATTTGAGTCCAGTTAAATATGTTTAAGCTATTGTGATTTATTTGCTCTTTATATGAACAAACAAATACATTATATTGTTGTCAGTTTCAGAGTAACCAAATCTTTTAAGTATAACAGAGCTACCACATTAAATTATGCATCGGTCAAATTCTGTGGTCCAACAAAAGTTCAGCCTCTGGAGTCAGAAAACCTCTTCAGTACAATGATGCTACCACAGGAAAATGAACAAAACAATACTGAACTTGTCAGATGACTGAATACAAAGAGCTGAATCCTGACCTGAGACTTTCCAGTCTGCAGTGTTGTTGCTTCAGTCCAGCAGACAGCAGCTTCACTCCTGAATCCTGCAGGTCGTTGTTACTCAGGTCCAGTTCTCTCAGACTAGAGGACTGGGAGCTGAGAACTGAGGACAGAGCTTCACAGCTTCTCTCTGAGAGGTTACAGTCACTCAGTCTGAAGAGAAACCAGCAAAACAACAGAAACAATTACAACCAATCAAATGTTGATCCACTTAAACTAAACTGGTCTATGTGCACATACAAAGCTTTGTTGGAGGCTTTGACCACTGGCAGCAGCCTCAGAAGAGCCTCCTCTGAAGCAGAGTATTTCTTCAGGTCAAACACGTCCAGATCTTTGTCTGATGACAGTAAGATGAAGACCAGAGCTGACCACTGAGCAGGAGACAGTTTATCTGTGGACAGACGTCCTAATCTCAGGGACTGTTGGATCTCCTCCACTAGAGAACCATCATTCAGTTCATTCAGACAGTGGAACATGTTGATGCTTTTCTCTGCAGACAGATTCTCACTGATCTTCTTCTTGATGTACTGGACTGTTTCCTGATTGGTCTGTGATCCACTTCCTGTCTGTGTCATCAGGCCTCGTAGGAGAGTCTGATTGGTCTGCAGTGAAAGACCGAGAAGGAAGCGGACGAACAAGTCCAGGTGTCCATTTGGACTCTGTAAGGCCTTGTCCACAGCAGCCTGGTAGAAACGTTTTGGATCAGGTTTGTCTCTAAATATAAAAAAGCTCCACCTCGACCCGAATGATGTTTCCTTTTCTGACATCAGATTGACTCCAGAGTTGATGAATGTCAGATGGACATGAAGAGCAGCCAGAAACTCCTGAACACTCAGATGGACAAAGCAGAACACCTTGTCCTGGTACAGTCCTCTCTCCTCTTTAAAGATCTGTGTGAACACTCCTGAGTAAACTGAGGCTGCTCTGATATCGATGCCACACTCTGTCAGGTCGGATTCATAGAAGATCAGGTTTCCTTTCTGCAGCTGCTCAAAAGCCACTTTTCCCAGAGACTCAATCATCTTCCTGCTCTCTGGACTCCAGTGTGGATCTGTGTCAGCTCCTCCATCATACTTGATGTTCTTCAGTTTGGACTGAACCACCAGGAAGTGGATGTACATCTCAGTCAGGGTCTTGGGCAGCTGTCCTCCCTCTCTGGTTTTCAACACATCCTCCAGAACTGTAGCAGTGATCCAGCAGAAGACTGGAATGTGGCACATGATGTGGAGGCTTCGTGCCGTCTTTATGTGGGATATGATTCTGCTGGCCTGCTCCTCATCTGTGAATCTCTTCCTGAAGTACTCGTCCTTCTGTGAGTCAGTGAACCCTCTGACCTCTGTCACCATGTCAACAAACTCAGGAGGGATCTGATTGGCTGCTGCAGGTCGTGTGGTTATCCAGAGGCGAGCAGAGGGAAGCAGGTTCCCCCTGATGAGGTTTGTCAGCAGCACATCCACTGAGGTGGACTCTGTGACATCAGTCAGGACCTCATTGTTGTGGAAGTCCAGAGGAAGTCGACACTCATCCAGACCGTCAAAGATGAACACAACCTGGAACTCTTCAAACCTGCTGATTCCTTTGGTTTCAGGAAAGAAGAGATGAACAAGTTCCACCAAGCTGAACTTTTTCTCTTTCAGCACATTCAGCTCTCTGAAAGTCAGTGGAAATGTGAACTGTATGTCCTGGTTGGCTTTGTCTTCAGCCCAGTCCAGAGTGAACTTCTGTGTTAAGACTGTTTTCCCAATGCCAGCCACTCCCTTTGTCATCACTCTTCTGATTGTTCCATCTCTTCCAGGTGAGGCTTTAAAGATGTCTTCTTGTCTGATTATTGTTTCTGGTCTGTCTGGTTTCCTGGATGCTGTTTCAATCTGTCTGACCTCATGTTCCTCATTGACCTCTCCAGTCCCTCCCTCTGTGATGTAGAGCTCTGTGTAGATCTGGTTCAGAAGGGTTGGGTTTCCTTTAGCGATGCCCTCAAACACACACTGGAACTTCTTCTTCAGGTTACACTTGAGTTTACGTCGACACAAAGGAGCATCGAATCCTGAATGAACAAAGAAGAAATGAAATCAGTGAGTGGATCCTTCAGAGAATCAGAGAATCTAAACATTTCAGTGTGTCTGTAGAGTTTTTCTTCCTCCATCAGTTTGATCATCAGTGGAGGACAAACAGCCTCTGATCTGATACAGATGTGTGCAGCATATTTACAGCAGACTTTGGAAATGTAAACCTCTCTCCTGCTGTTTCCATCATGTTCAGTCTGTTCAAATCCTCTTACGTCTCTGCAGACAGTCAGCCAGCTCCTCCTGCTTCATTCTCCTCAGGAAGTTCACTGTGATCTTCACTAATGACTCTCTGCTGCTCCTCTGCTCTTCATCCTCACTGTCCAACACATCCTCATCCTCCCTCTGACTCTCTGAGCATTCTGGGTAATCTGCTCTCAGGACCCTCTGGATCTCCTTCAGCTGGTTCTTGACAAAAGTGACAATGTTGTCCTCCAGCAGCTGGAACAAAATTAGAAGTGAACATTTCATTTCAACTGGTAGAAGACAACATGTGATTCATGTGTCAGTCTGAAGACCTGCTGGTCTGAACACAGCAGCGTGGACTCTGTTAGGACCTGAATGGTTGTTGGACATTGAGTCTGGGTTTGATGTAGTTCATAGTCAAAGTGGGATTGTGTCAGAGTGGCAGAAATGTATTGAATAAGGACCCAGGGTGGTGACGACAGCGGGGTGTATAAAATAATAATTTATTTAAATAACATACACTAAACTCTCTCCGAAGAGAGAACAAGAAACACACAAGCAAACAAACTAGACAAACTCTGGGGACAAATAAATTCACAAAAAATAGAAACTAAGAGGAGTGAAGATCCAACGGAGTAAAAATAACCTAAACAGAACAGCACATACAAACCTAACGAACTAAACTAATCAGGTGTGGAGACTAAACGGTGTCAAAGAAATAAAAGGGAAAAGTTAGGAAAACAATGACACAATAAAAAGAAGAACTAACACACTAAACAACGAAGAACTAAAACAAGGGAAACACAAGACCAACTCCGAAATTTAACAGAACAGACTAACAGTAAGTGAAACTAAAACAAAAAGACAGCACTTAAACCAATAAACAAACACCAAACAAGGACCAGACAAAGAGAACCAAGCCTGAGACCAAGTGTACACCACACTCAAGATGACTCAAGATGGCGGCGCGTGCACATCGCGAGGCCCAGTGTCCCTCCAGATTCTGCATTTTTGCAGTATTTTTCCTGCTCATCTCGGGTCTGTTCGTTCAGAACAGTCGTGCATTTACATCGTACACCCGACAGGAGCTTCTGGATATTGGTTTGTACATTTCCGACAGTTTTACCAACATTCTTCGATTCAACCCTGAGATCGCCAGAACACCCGAGGCTGCGCACCCTACCCGGCCGGGCGGAACTGCTCGGAGACGGCGTCGCGACCGTAAACAAAGACGGGGGAAACGCGGAGGGCTAAGAGCTAAGCTAAGGCTAACACCACACCGGCTATCTTTGCCCAGCATTTTCCTCGCTAATGTACGGTCGCTGGTGAACAAAATGGACGAGATTCGACTCAACATCAACCACAGCAAGAGACTCTGGAACTGTAACATCACAATCTTCACTGAAACTTGGTTAAACAGCGGTGTACCGGACAATGCTATCACGCTAGCTGACCACCACGTGTTCCGGGCAGACAGAACGGCAGATGAATCCGGTAAGACCAGAGGAGGAGGACTGTGCATTTATGTTAACAAAGCTTGGTGCACGAACTCTGTCACTCTTGGGAGACACTGCTCAGCTAACCTAGAGTTTCTCATGGTTAAGTGTAGACCATTCTATCTGCCACGGGAGTTCACCTCCACCATTACAACTGCTGTTTACGTCCCTCCCGACGCTGATGCCAAGCTCGCTATGAAGGAACTTCATACGGCCATCAGCAAACAACAGACTGCTCACCCGGAGGCTGCATTTATTGTTGCTGGAGATTTCAATCACTCCAACCTAAAGGCAGTGCTCCCCAAATTCCACCAAAACGTTTTCTGTCACACCAGAGGAAACAAGACGCTGGACCATGTATACACAAACATGGCTGAAGCCTACGCTGTGACCCCCTCCCCACCTGGGACAATCAGATCACCTTTCTTTGTTCCTCACCCCAAGTATTCACCCCTCATCAACTGTGTGAAGCCATCAGTGAGGAACATCAAAGTGTGGCCAGCAGGGGCTGACTTCACACTCCAGGACAGGTTTCAACACACAGACTGGAGTACGTTTGCTTCCCAGGCCACCAGTGGCTCTCACACGGACATAAACAGCTACACTTCCTCTGTTCTGGATTACATTAATGCCACCATAGACAGTGTTACATCCCAGAAGCAGATCACCACATACCCAAATCAGAAGCCATGGATGAACAAGGAGTTGCGCCTCCTGCTGAAGGCACGTAATGCTGCCTACAGATCCGGTGACGCAGAAGCCTACAGCACTTCCAGGGCAAATCTGAAGAGGGGCATCAAAAAGGCCAAGCACTGCTACAAACTAAAGCTAGAGGAGCACTTTTCCAACTCTGACCCTCGACGCATGTGGCAGGGCATCCAGGCCATTACGGACTACAAACACAGCCACTCTACCCTCCCGGACACAAATGTCTCCTTCCTGAACCAGCTTAATGACTTTTATGCTCGCTTTGAAGGAGACAACAAAGAACCTACCACCAGAATCACTCCTTCAACCAACCTCTCACCCATCACACTCACCTCCACAGATGTCTACACCGCACTGAGCCAGGTCAACGTGCACAAGGCTGCTGGACCAGACGGCATCCCTGGACGCGTTCTTAGAGCATGTGCTGAGCAGCTTGCTGGGGTATTCACAGACATTTTTAACATGTCCCTTGCCCAAGCAGCTGTGCCAACATGCTTTAAATCCACCGCCATTGTGCCAGTGCCGAAACACTCCAGCCCAAAATGCCTGAACGACTACCGCCCTGTAGCACTCACGCCCATCATTATGAAGTGCTTTGAGCGGCTGGTCCTGGCAAACCTGAAGGACTGTCTCCCACCCACACTAGACCCACACCAGTTTGCCTACCGTGGCAATAGGAGCACAGAGGATGCAGTCTCCATTGCACTGAACTCTGTGCTAACACACCTGGACAATAAGAACACTTATGCACGAATGCTGTTTGTTGACTTCAGCTCAGCATTCAACACTGTAATACCCTCTAAGTTAATTACCAAACTTAGAGACCTGGACATTAACATATTACTCTGCAATTGGATCATGGACTTTCTGACCAACAGACCTCAGCATGTTAGGTCAGACCACATCTGTTCCACCACCATCACGCTCAACACTGGGGTACCACAGGGCTGTGTGCTGAGCCCTTTCCTCTACTCCCTCTTCACCCACGACTGCAAGCCCATGCATGGATCTAACACCATCATTAAGTTTGCAGATGATACAACAGTGATCGGTCTCATCAACAACAATGATGAGACTGCCTACAGGGAGGAGGTCCAGCATCTGGTCACTTGGTGCAGGGATAATAATCTGCTCCTTAACACCAACAAGACCAAGGAGCTCATTGTGGACTTCAGGAAGGAGAAAAGAGGCTCACACCATCCCATCCATGTTAACGGGATGGCCGTTGAGCCTGTATCATCCTTCAAGTTCCTGGGTACCCACATCTCGGAGGACCTGTCCTGGACCACCAACACCTCCAGCCTAATCAAGAAGGCTCACCAGCGACTCTTCTTCTTGAGAACACTCAAGAAAAACCATCTTCCCTCGGCTATCCTGGTGAACTTCTACCGCTGCACAATAGAGAGCATCCTAACCAACTGTATCACAGTCTGGTATGGGAGCTGCTCTGCTGCGGAGCGTAAGGCACTGCAGCGGGTAGTGAAAACTGCCCAACGACACACGGGACTCCACTTCCAGCCATTGAGGACATTCAAAAGAAACACTGTCTGCGTCGAGCACGCAGTATTCTTAAGGACTCCTCTCACCCCGCCCACAGACTGTTTTCTCTCCTGCCTTCAGGCAGGCGCTTCAGATTCCCCCGGACACGAACCACCAGACTGAGGAACAGCTTTTTTCCTAGAGCTGTCTCCTTATTGAACTCTGCCCCCCACTGACTTCACTGACCTCTTTGCCACAATCATACACCCCGACATTCTCCCCATAACCATTGCACTATTCAATATTGCACTATTCAATATTGCACACACTCATTGCACTAGCCTGTATGTACTCACCTGTAAATACACGTCTGTAAAATGTCTGTAAATAGCAAACTGCATATTATACTCATATCTACTTGCATATTCAATCTGTAAATTTCTGCTCTAGTTAACAACAACCTGTATAGTATGTTCATAGCATCTGTAAATATGATCCATGTACATATTTTCTCGAGGTAATTTATAACCTATATCCTGCACTTACTGCTTATTGCACTTCTGGTTAGACATAAACTGCATTTTGTTGCCTTGTACTTGTACATGTGTAATGACAATAAAGTTGAATCTAATCTAATCTAATCTTGAGCATGAACTAACTAACTAACTAACAAACAAACGGTCGACGAAAAAGTGTACAAATGTCTGAATGTGAGTGAGTGAGTGAGAGAAAGACGAACCAACAATCACTGAAGGGGCAACAGGGTTTAAATGAATGAGAAAGACAGGTGAAACTAATAAGGACAAACGAGAAAAGTAAAACAACCCAAAGAAACTAACAGGAAGGAAAACCAATACTACAAAATAAAACACCAAGACAGGAAATGAACAAAACCCAGACTAACAAAAAGTCCAGAATCCTGACAGATTGTACATGTACAGACCATAAATATGGAGTCCAGGTCTGGTTGCTGCTGCTGGACAGACTGATCACTGTGAACCTCTGAGATCTGCTGCTCAACTCTGGGGAGAAAAGAGAAACTTTAAAGGAAATTACAATGAGTCATTTGACAGACACTTTTATCCAAAGCGACTGCTTGACTTCATTTGTTAGTGATGGGAGCACCAGATGCTGTTTGTTGGCAGAGCGCAGTTGGTAGGAGGTTTTGTAGAAGGAGGACACATCAAGGAAAATGGGTTATCGGTTTCTTTCCCGAAGACACTTTGACACGGACTTAGAAGTACTGAGGACTGAACCACTGTCTTCTCTGGACAGTCAGATAAAACCAAATATATCAACAAATTTGTCCTTTTCTTTTTGGGTGTGTTGCTCCAAACAAACTCTACAGGTTGTTAACTTGTGAATTGTGACAATATATCTGCACATTTTACAAGCTGCACATATATAACAAGAAGAAGATACTGGATAAACTGTAAGTCTTCATTTCACTGAAGCACATCTGTACATTGTCCTGTCAGGGTTTTGTGTAAACTACCACCAACAGCTGTGTCATTAATAGTGACAGATCAGCAGCTTCCAAAGCAGGAAGTTCAGTTGTATTCAGACTGTAAAATTATGGACCAAGTAGTTATTATTTTTCTCTGGCCAATCAAATAAATACAAAGTTCAGTTTAAAATTCTTACCCTCTTTCAACAGCTTGTCCACCTTTAAAGTCAACAATGCCACCCATAGACCAGTCACTCTTCATGGAGACACAGCTGGGTTCAGCAGAGTCTGGTCTCTGCTTCTTCATCCTGATCCAAACAAACCAGAGACAAATGAAAAGTGGTTTGAAGCTGAAACCAGATGAATTGTGATCAGACTGTCAGCAGCTGAAATGTTGGAAGCAGATAGAAACTCAGTAAGAAGACAGTGGATGAGGAACGTTCTCCTGTTCATCAACGTGGAATCTGATGAAAGATCCTGTCTCATCTTAGTTGTTAGTGGACTAATCAGTGTTTGGCTGTTTGTGAACTAAGACAGTTAGTAGTTCAGGATTAGTTCTTCTAAGCTGTTACTGAGGAGCTGAGTGGCAGATGTGACAGTGTGAATAATGATGGTGGACGGATTTGACGTGGACAGTTAGAGATCCTCATCTCACCTCTGGTCTTTGGTCTGTCTCTCATGTCCCCCACACAGAGTGGTTTTAGACGGAGGGACTCCCTCCTCTGTGTCCTCAGACTGATTCATAGCAGAGTCCAAACCTGCTGGGAGACACGAGCTCAGTCTTTCCAGCAACAACACTGACAATGTTTCCTTGAAGCTGCTCAGCTGCTGAATTCACATCCAGTCACAGAGACTTTGGAGCTTCAGCTGGAAACACAGAGAGAAGATGCTGCTGTTTGTGCGGCAGTAGAGTAACAGAAAGACACAGACAGGACAGGACAACATCCAACACAGAGACCGAAAGAAGAAAAGTTGGAACTTCTATCACTGTGTCCTCTCTACATTTACCATAGTGATGTCAGAGGGCAGAAACAGTGTTTGTATCTGTTGGTTCTGGTTCGTGGTTTTTCTAAAGACAGAGACAGAAGACACTGAACTCTGTATAAAGGTTATGGAGCTGTCAGACAGGATGGACTGGACGCAGACAGGAAGTTTACTTGAAGACCAATGATTTTACTTGTGAATTTAATATCCTGTTTAAGACCACGACACTATAATTAACCACAATAACTTCACACGGTCCACAAATCCAGACATTTGACAGGCTGCTGCACAGTGAACCAGCTGTTGCTCCATGTCAGCAAAACTAATGAGCTGATGGTTGATTTTAGACAGAAGTAGGTGAAGACACCTAAAGATCCTGTACCACGTTCAGGTTTGTGGATTACCTGCAGCTGCTCGCCTGCACTCTGTTCTCCTTTGTTTCAGAAAGCAGTGGACAAACGTCTAATGTAAAAACCTGAACAGAACGTAAAAAAAACAGCAAATCAAAGTTTAGAACGTAACAATCTGCGTCTGATGCCATAAAATGGTGAACACACAAAGAGCAGAAGTGGATTCAGTCTTTTTCCTTCTTCACAGTAAATTACAGTGTTTTCAGTTCAGATAACTAACACAAGATTCGATTTTCTTAGTTTATTCTGGTTGTTATAGGATCAAACTTATATTTTAATGTTTTATTTTGTGTCACTGCAGATTCACATTAATCATTAACGGTCTGCGTCTCTCAGTTCTCACCAATAACCGTCGGAACTTTGGACCAAACCACCTTTGTCCTGACAAACCGGCGTTACCACCTGGACAATGGTTTCTTGAATCCCTGCGTTTAACAACCAAATTGACTTCATCAACAGTGTTCAGACTAAATAACGACACCGTTGTTGTTTCTACATTCAGACTGAATCCTCTGATCCCTGATAGTCTCTCTAAATGTCAAACTACAGGTTTCCAAAGAAGGAAAAGAAAACAGACTCACCCTCAGACAGAGACCCTCTTGCCGTCCTCCACTCCCAGCATGCACTGAGACACCGAGAGTTATGAACAATAAAAACTAATAAACACGACAATAAATCTGTACTTTGACCCTGAAACATCACAGGTCCAACCACACACACCCACTTTAACATTAAACCTGTCAAATCCCCCAATGGTCCCTGACAGAGTCCAGATCACAGGACAAAGTGTAAAAAGCTTAATTTTCAGACCAGCTAACACCAAACCAGTTCAGCCCTCACAAAACATTTCACTGTTTTCCAGATCACAGCTCAGCAGTCCCAAACTCTGGTTTTTACTGAGGATTTAGGAACAAAACCCAGGTTCTGAGGCTGTCCTGTGGACACTAAGGACATCATTTCAAGCTCTGTTTGAGTCCAAGTTTGGTGTCAGGACACAAGGACAGACATGCTCACAGATAGAAAAAACAAGTTAACAGTCTCACCCAGAGTCAAAGCAGACAGGTAGAACCAGAATTCACACTGCAGTCACAGACACAAAAAAACAAAGTAATAAATCATGGAGGAGGGACAAAGGTGGAGCTGAGGTCCTAATGTTCAAAGAGCAGGTCCTGAACAGGTGACTAGTCCATCCACAAAGAAACAAGGAGTAACGCAGGGATCACACATGTGTATGAAGCTAGAACACTGTGGCAAGAAAAATCAGGAAATGGACCAGTATATTTACTGGGAAGTTCCCAGCTTTTTTCAAAATGAAAAAAATTCATTTACATCTGGCTCAACCCCAGTATTTTATTGGTCCATAAAAGTTCTCCCCTCCTCATCAACAATACACAAATCATTATTTGCTCTTCACTTACTCTTGATATGATCCCAATCTACTGTACAAAACATTAACATTTAAGACGACAACAGGTTTTTTAAAAAAGCTTTTTTATTCATCAACCAAAGCATAATTCCTGCCTATAGACATGTAGCAATTTATGCAACCTGTGTAATTTGATATTAATGCAAAAGCATAAATTTCCTAGAAGGGGGCACCAGGTCCTTTTTAAAGCCAAACCAAGCTTTGATTAAAATATTACCTGAACCATCGATGATCCACACTAGAAACAATAGAATTAAGTAAACAATAGAATCAGTCTGTCATGAGTTCTTTACTGTTTCAGTGACTTTGTCTGTTTCTCTGAAGAAAGACGATCACAGAACCAGTTCTTTTCAATTATTGATTAACCTACAACTACAGAGAATATAGATAAATGTGAGTAAGAATGTGGATATATGGAATAAATATAATAACTTAATGGACAACAAACATGAAATAACCAGTTCTAAATGAACTGATAAATGAACCACGTTTCCAAGTGGGTGTGATAATTTTGGGACTAATGAAAGGGGTGTAGTTACTATTCACCTCTAAGTAACGGAAGAAATACTTGTAACTTCATAAACGTTCCTTTATTTCAGTGACTGTTTAGACACCAGACTTTCCATAAAATAAAGAGATATTTCTCTTGCCTTGTGCTGCTGCAGGTCATTCTGCCGTATTCGGCGCAAGTCGATACCACCGACCGAAGGGCAGGATGTGGTTCCTCGCTCCCAGATGCCTTAATTATTGTCAATACCTTTTGCTGTATTGACCCCAGATTTCTTTGTTAAACATTTCTAATAGTAGAATTCAACAAAATCGAATCATAACAGATGTGGCTCAGGACTCTGCTGTTGTTTCTGGTGTTTGTGCATGAACCTTTAAATATCACAACAAAATGATGAAAAATATTTTACATGTCTGAAAATAATGAACTGCATCATCAGCATAGAGACATATAAAATCCAAATTATCTGCAATTTTAACACTAAAAGTGTTTAGCTGCTACTTCTGCAGAAGAACGTGCTCACAATTAGGAATTAGAGAAATGATTGAATTACTGGTAAACTGAAAACCTGAATATATCTCATAGCCCAAATATGTACAATTACATAAAAAATATTTTATCACTTCAGTATTTTTTTAACTTAGCTTTCTACCCCCTGTGTGTGCTGGCTAAGGTTACTATAAATGTGGACGCCTAAATATTTGAATATTTGAGGAGGTGACCTGTGTGATGGTGTTACCATGTATGGCCACAGGATTCCGGTCATCAGCTGATCTGGGCTCCATGCATCTCAAGTTTTACATCTATTAATATGTAACTATCAGCTCTCAGTCTGATCAATATGTAAGTTTAGCAGCTCCGCCATCGGTGTGTGAGTGTAAATGAGTGAATAAGAAGCAGTGTAAAGCGCTTTGAGGACCAACAGGTAGAAAAGCGCTTTAGACCATTTGACATCCACAGCAATGACATCATAAGACAACATATCATTTGCAAATATTACTTTTTAAAAAATGCATATTACTAAAATTGTTAACAAAACATAGTTTACTGCCAGCTGCTAAACCGAAAGTGTCTAAACATATTGTGTATTCTAGTAAAAAAGATCAGAAATATCAGCCATTTCCTCTTTTACCTGATTTAAACAGATCACTTGCCTCCATCACCCCTGTAACAAGCAAAGCAGTTAATATAATGGATGGATGTCTTTAAAAATGAGCAAAACCATTTAAGCCATATTTAAAGTTTGTAATAAATAACTCGTTTTTTTAGAAAGTCAGGAAATGTTATTTGAGTTTGTTGTTGTCAGTCGTGTCTCAGCTCAGTCACTTTGTGTCACTGTGGTGGAGGAATCAGAGCAGGTGTTAAGTATAAGTACGTATGACGTCTGCATGAATTCTAATTTAGTTGAATGGGCATTTCCTGAAGAAAATGTTTGTGATTGATGGAAAAAAGCTGATGTTGCTGCCAAGAGTGAATTAAAAATCACTGAAAAATATCCAAGTGAAAACAGGAAGAAAAATATTTTTACAACTACAGATCCTTAAATGATCAGATGGTGGAGTGATGGCTGCAATATTGTACGTGATTAAATACATCATGATTCTTACCAAGTGTCATTAATCTGACAGTTACAGTTTCTGTAAACTTCGGCCTGCAGCGCCCCCTGGTGGAGAAACTGCTTTGTTTACCTGCCACATCCAAGTCTTGTCCTGTAGCTACATCCAAGGTTTGTTAGAGCAGGTGATTCTATGAAAGGGATGAAAAAAAGAAGTACAGTGTTTAAAAAATACACTGTGTATCTGTTGCTTTTTATCGCTGAGACTTTGCTCTTCTAAACAATCTGGACACAGAAATTGCTGAAACTGGAAATAGATTTTAGAAGTAAAACCTGAACCTGATGAAGACGCTGCTGTAAATTGTTGTGTTGTCAATTTTCTATCAGCTCATCTAGATGTTTCTTCTTTGAAGCCTTGGCAGCTGCTTCCTGACAAAATGCTCCAAAAATTCTTTCCTGTTTTAAACATGTCAAAGTCCGTGAAGGAAAAAGTCCAAAATGAAGATGTTGTGTTAAAGCACTTTAATTGTTACTGCAGGTTAATCTACAAATCTGCACTAAAATATACATATGCAGGTTTTGTCATAAGTTGTTGGACACAGTGTGAAGTGACAGGAAACAGCAGGTAACATCAGCACAGGTCACTGGATGTTTCAGGAGCGTCATTACATTCAGACTTTGGATTGGTTACAAAAACATGAAGCAAGAACTGGTAAAAACAAATATGCAGTAAAATATAATTTTGTGCAAATATTATAAGACAATGACATTTCTCATGTTCCCATTAGTAAAGTACAAACACTCCACACATTTTCTTCATCACCAACACAAACCTGACACCAACCTGATTTAGTGGCAGTAACGAAAGAAACATCCAGATGTTCGTCTAAAGTCAAAGTGTCAGTGGTGCAGAGTGTGTGTGATGGTGAACAGAGGGAACTTTGGTTTCAGCAGCTGATCTTCAGTCAGCAGAGTTTCTGTCCACAGGAGACACTCTCACACCTTCACACTGCACAGAGACAATGAACCAGACCAGATCCAGAACCCAGGATACAGAGGGTCAGAGAATGTGGTGTTGAAGGTGTGGAGGTGGATCAGTTTGTCAGAGGAGACACTGTAGAAGGACAGAGAGCCAGCAGGACAGTCCACATACACTGATAAACTGTGAGAGACTGAGGACGAGGAGGAGATGGGAGTTTGTCTGTCATTGTGATAGACAGAGTAACGACCATCATCAGAACATCTCAGACTCCAGGACTGATTGTTTCCTCCAAACACACACTTTTTACTGTCTCCTCTCCACTCGACCTCCCAGTAACAGCGACCAGTCAGACCATTTCTACACAGCAGCTGAGACCAGTTCTCAAATCTGTCTGGATGATCAGGATATGACTGATCCTCCTTCACACATGTCACCTTCCTGTTGTTGTCAGACAGTTGTAGGTTTCTGTTCACTGTGTTTGGGTCCAGTTCCAGTTCACAGGCATCTGATGGACAGAACAAGACAGAAACAGCTGCAGTTTATCATCTGCTGATTTATCAGCAACTTTACTGGCAATTACTGAAAGTCAATCATTCCAACATCCATTTCAGATTCAACTGGGAATAATTTCAAGTGAAATGGAGATTGATTCAGATTCATCTTTGAAGACTGTAGCAAACTTTTTAATGATGTCTGTATCAGTGTTATAAATAATATGGATTTATTGATGCACATCTAGACTGAATATTTGAAATAATAAATCACCTTTCTGACAGTTTTAAGCTACAAACTGACAAATGATTCATGGCAGAGCTGCTGTATTAGATTGTACAGGTGTACCTAATAAAGTGGCAGCAGCTGCAGCCCCCCTCCTCTGTCTGACACATACTGCTGCAGTACACATGCAGCCCTGCCCCCCCTCCTTCAGGAACCAGGTTCCTCAGAGAAACCGTCTGTTGTCATCAGGTTCATACGCATTAAAGAAACCTGGTTCCTGGACATCCACATATACATGCTCCACACTAGAAGAAACTCACCGAGATGTTGTTGGGTTTAACACAAAGAACCTTTGACTTCATTGAGATTATATTATGTTATTTATTTATTTTTAAAGCCTGATCTAAAAAAGTGGCATTTCTTTAATATCAGAATTGAGCTACAATAACAAATGAAACACTAACCATCGTTTCCCTGATTTTTCAGGCACGGTGGAAAGACGATAATAGAGTTTTTTGTGCTCGGACACAAAAAAAGTTTGGTTATTTATGTCTCATGCAGCAGCTTTGGTAGGAGAATTATGTGTAAAGTACAATTAAAACAATGTGTGTATTAATAAAATAATTTGTGCTGTATGTCTCACTGGGAGCATCAGTTAAAGCCTCTGAGATGTTCATGCAAAACCTCTATTATCCTCCTGTCAACGTAGCTGAAAGATCTTCTAGGGGAAACACTGAGATGCTTCTGTTTCATTAGTTTGCACATCAATCCTTGTGTCTGCTTCAGCGTCTGTAGACCTGTCAGGGAAAAGAACGGCGACAAACAAGTGCCGTTTTCCCATCGAGCCTCATCCACAAAGTTCTCTACTAATGTCCGAGCAGCTTCATTCCACACAACCACTGAGCAGGACTGTGGATATTTATAGTGTGTGTTTGATGAATTCAGCACATGGAGCTGGAAAGCAGCAGATCTCAGTCAGCATTATTAAAGCTCCCAAAGATGATCAGGGATTTAGTTTATTGGCTTGTTCTGGAAACGGACTTGACAAAGTTCTTCACAGTAAAGAACTAAATGAGCCTCTAATGGAAAGAAGAAGGATCCAATGATCCACACTAACGTCAATAAGTCGTTTCCACCTTATCACCTGCAGCTGCTTCTAGAAAACCATGTGAACACTGGTCTGAAGTCTGTGTGACATGCTCACATTCGGTTTCTACAAATACCAGATGATTCATGGTATTTGTGTGGATGTATTCGACATCTGGCCCCCGGTTTCCCATTCAGGGAGGAACTGGAAGCTAAATCCACCTCAACTTTGGTTGGTGTGTTTGTGATTTGTAACTTTGTTGAACACTGATTTATGAAACACGTCCAGAGAAGAAAACTGAAGGAAACTTGAGCACAACTTCTACCAGTCAAACCTGTGAAGTATGAGCTTACGAGCAGAAACAAAGTTCACTTTCTGTTGGCTTCACTGTAAATAAAATGTGTTGATTAGTTTTGTTGGATCACTGTGTTCAGTTTGTTGTGTTTGTGGATTTTCAATGGATTGATTGAATTCTAACATCTTTCCAGCCACACAGACAAAAAACTGAAGCTAAATCCTGAATGAAACTCGAATGAAGAAATTCATCTTTGTTCTTCAGTCAAGAAAAGGTTCAAATCTAGTGGAACATGTGCAGCTGTTGTCAGGAATCAAACTTAAAACACACTCACACTTCCTCAGACCAGGTTTCAGTCTCTGTGGTCCACCATGGTCCAACCTGGAGGAAGAGACAAAGTCTGAATCAGCTTCATCCACCATTAAACATGAACCAGAGTTCCTCAGTTAGTCAGAGACAGAGAAACAGTGTGAGAGCTGCTGTTGTCTTTCCATCTGTCCATACCTGAGAGTGTCCAGTCTCCAGTGTGGACCCTCCAGTCCAGCAGACAGCAGCTTCACTCCTGAGTCTCCTGGATGGTTGTAGCTCAGGTCCAGCTCTCTCAGATGGGAGGGGTTGGAGCTCAGAGCTGAGGCCAGAGAAGCACAACCTTCCTCTGTGATCAGACAGCCTGACAGACTAAACACACACAGAGACAAGTTTCCATAACAGCACAAGACATTTGCTCACATTCATCTGCTGGAGACATAAACATAAACTAAATCTAGGCTATAAAATGTAATAATTAAAATTCATGCTCCAACTTTTTTACCAACTAAACAGTCAACTGTAAAATAATTGTGGGTTGTGGACCTGCTCTTTACCTTTGCATAAATACTGGAGAGGTCAGAGACGTTTGTTACACAGGTAAAAACATATTTTCCTGCCGATGATCTGCAGATTCTCATGTGAGTTATAGAAACTAATGTCCATCATTTGTTACTTTCAGTGACACTGGAGTCATGTAGTTAGTCTGAACTAAACTCTCTCCATTAGTTAATCTTTGTGCCAACACTTCAATTATTGATATTTTAGTAGTTGTTGGGATTTTTCTCTTCAGACCAAACATGTTGGAGTCCAACTCAATATAGTTGAGGAACTTTACTCAATCCAATTTTTAATAACAAGTCAAGTTTCTGTGGTCAGAACAAAAATATGTTGACAATCTGCTGAGTCAGCAAACCTCTTAATAACTATAGTAATACCACATCAAACTACTGTTCACATAATGGAAACAAACAGCCTCAATAGTCGTTGCTCAACAATTAAATTTTTCATTGTGGCTATAACCTGCTACTAGAACAATGTTTTACGAAATGTTTTATAATTAGATCAATTAAATAAAAAAAGGTAATTTAGTTGAAAACACAACAATCAAAGTGAGAGAACAGCAATGACTGCACAGGGACAAAGAATGTAACTACACTTTTTGAAGGTTATAACAGTTAACAACTAGTAGGAAGTGGACAGGCCTTTGCTTTGAAGGACTTCAGCACTTATGTGGCCACAGGACATCACTAGTCTCTTGCTCTGCTGTGATTTCTATCAGTCTCCTCAAAGTTCGGTGGCTGTAGTGAGTAACTCATGAAATATGTTCAAAATACTGATATTTTACTCCTGTTTGGATCATTTAAAATAAGACTAAGCAGTGACCTTGACATTTTAAAAAATGTAAGTTGTCCTATAATTTTATTCTCCAGTGTTTAGCTTGTCAAATGACTGACCTTAGAGTTTCCAGTCTGCAGTGTTGTTGCTTCAGTCCAGTACACAACAGCTTCACTCCTGAATCCTGCAGATCATTGTTACTCAGGTCCAATTCTCTCAGACTAGAGGACTGGGAGCTGAGAACTGAGGACAGAGCTTCACAGCTTCTCTTTGAGAGGTTACAGTCACTCAGCCTGAATTTGATTTTTAATCAGTTAAAACAAAATTCAGATAAAGAAACGCTACAAGAATTTATTGGCTAAATTTGTAAGAAATAGTTGTAAACTGACCTGAGAGTTTTCGGGATACAATAAAGTCTCTGCAGTCCAGAACACAGCAGCTTCACTCCTGAATCTTCCAGGTCGTTGTTACTGAGGTCCAGTTCTCTCAGACTAGAGGACTGGGAGCTGAGAACTGAGGACAGAGCTTCACAGCTTCTCTCTGAGAGGTTACAGGAACTCAATCTGTAAATGTTGGTATGTCAGTTAATAAAAAGTTCAAATAATTAATAAAAAATGTGTCGTTTGTGCTTATTGCAAACAAATCCTACCTCTTATTTTTTATTTGCTAAACACTTTCATCGTCATACTTTCAACTTTCAACAAGTTTGTCAAACCAAGCTGCTCTAAGACCTAATAACAGCAATTTTTTCTAGTGGACTACTTGTTATTTTTGTACATTAAATATCACGTACTTATTATTTCAACCTGACAAGAAATTCAAAGTGGTACTTTTACTTGTAGTGGAGCATTTTGAAGGTGTTTGCTGCTGATGAGCTGGTTGTCGTTTACAATTTTAACAGTGAGGCCGTCGACTCACTATTTCCCCACTGTGAAAACTGCCAGCGGTCCTCTCACTCGCACATACATAAATCCTTCAGATATTATATCTGTGACACTGTGGATTAAAGCTGCTCTTTTCTTCAGGAAAAAACAACAACGTTAATTACAGAGTGAAGAGCGTGCTATCAAATCCACTTCCTGTTTAGATTCAGTGTATGGAACCTGCTGAGTCATATAACTGACAGAATGTACACAGACATATTGCCATCAGTCATATCTGACATCCAAGATTTGTTAGGATTTATCTAATTTATAGGACTAATTGATAAAAATATGACAAATTACTGAAAAATACTAAATTACTAACAGTGAACGACAAGACTCCTGGTGGCTCTGCTCATGATCTGGATTCATCTGAGTTTCATCATCAACAGCAACTAAACAGCAAGAAAATCTACATAAAGACCCAAAACACGACCTTCTGCCTAAACCTAACCAACTCATTCATGTGCCTAAAATTAACAACATCGTTTTTGTGTTTAACGTTGGTTTCCAGTGCAGGATATCTTGTGATAATAAGCTACTGAGCCAACTGGCAGGGAGAGCAGGGCCCTAGAAGCTCATATTAAAGGTGTCAGTGATATTTTGTGAAGGGTTTGTAAAGTCACTGGATGAATAAAACATTATTTTGTCGACTGATTGTTAGTATTTATCTACATTTGCAACGGGATCTTTCCAAGTAGCACAGCACAAAATTCGGAGCAATCGTGCTCAACTAGAAAACAATTGCAAAAGCATCACAACTTCAGTTCCAACCAGACGTTCAGAAAAGAATCTGTAACTGTGGTCACACGCACACACTGAGGAACACACAAAATGCTCTTATGATATATAATTATCTTTTTCTAACTTAAAAAACAACCTTATGATTAGAAGATTTTCCAGATGGTTTTCTTCTTTGGTGTAACATGCTACTAAAGCTATGAGAAAACCTTTCGACTAGTCAACTATAGAACTTGGTGTAGACCTCACTCATAAAATAAAACTGATGACCACAGTTTAGTCACAACATGCTCCAGAGCAGCAGCGAGCTCACCACTTCAGCAGAAACGTCAGCGTTGCAGAGTTTTCTTACCTTGAACAATCGCAGGATGTTGGCCACCATAATGGACACGGAGCTGGCCGATGCACCGATGACACCCACTACTTTATCCGGCTTGGCGAAGATTGGTGGTTCTCCATTAGAACAGCGAACATCTGAGCCATCTCTCTCGATTAGGGCCTGGACAAAGGTGAGCGACTGCTCCAGGGCGTAGGTGTCGCGTGAACACGTGTCCAAAATGCGAGCTCCAAGCGTCACGTTGGGCAGCAGCTCTGGGTCTTTGTTGATGAGGTCGATTGCAAACAGCATGGCCTCCAGCCGGTGGATGCCCTTCTCCTTCTTCAGCTCGCCACAGGGCACGCCCCTCTCACCACGGGAATGAACAGGGAACAAACCACCCAGGATGATGTCGCCATCCAGCCGGATGGAGTGGGCATACTCCTGCTGAGGCTGGTGAGAGTCCCCCATCGTGGCTGGTTTTTGGGAGGCAGAGCCTAGAAGCCAGCAGCTCTTTACCATCAACAGAGACAGGAAGCAGTGACTGGAGACAAATGGGGACTTCGAAGTCTTCGCCATTTTGCAATGAGTTGAAGTGCAGTGAGGGCGAGCTGTCATATGATGGTACGGTCAACAGACTGGTGGCGGTAGCAGCAGGTGGGCAGCGTGGCGAGGACGAAACAAGCCAGACCATTGAGGCCCCCGTCACACAGGGTAGGATCGACCTCAGCAGGCACTGCCACCCTACAAGCGCTGACCCAGAGGACTTCCTGTGGCAAGGGTTCCTGTCTCTGACATTCCTGTCTGACGCAGCAGAAGAGTTGAGCTTTAAGGAGTCAGCAGCTCCAGTTTTACATTCTCCCAGAATCCTGGTGGAGATACAGAGAGAGGAGGAAAGAATCAATGTGACATCAATAATCAAAGCTGTAGATGCCCCAGTTCTCT